>JABUQX010029857.1:2500-12126 GCA_015478945.1 Trachelipus rathkii
GGCTAATGAAGACCAGATCACAAATTTAATCCACATTTATTCCCACTTCCAAACAAATCTCTGGCGCGGTACCACTTTCGCTCGATTAGTTTGGAAGTAGCCAATGAATAGTGGAATATAAATTTGTATATATATATATATACCCGGTGGGTCTCGTGTGGACCAGAGGAATTACTATATATATATACAAGGGAATGAAGAATAATTATTGACTCTGTAATATACTGCTATATGACCGAATGCCCATAAAAAGAACTGAGTTTTTATTTAATGATGATTTTGGGGACGAAAAAGTTTTGTTGTTTCATTAATTCAATATCGAAATTTATTTCCAAATAATGTTTTTATGAAAATTACTGAATTTTATTTTAAGGTAAGCGTCTTCGATTTTGAGATTATAGATTTTTTATTGGCGAAGTTATTTCTGAATTTTCGAATATGTGTAACCAACGTTATCGAACAAGATGTAGTATAATTTTTCGAAGTTGAAAAATATATTTTCGGAAATGGACAAAGATGAAAAAAAACTCTGTCAATTTCAGAAAGATAATGTAAACAAGTAATAATAAAACAATATTTGTTGTGATAACGGTAACAATAACAGTA
Source organism: Trachelipus rathkii (assembly GCA_015478945.1). Lineage (NCBI taxonomy): Eukaryota > Metazoa > Arthropoda > Malacostraca > Isopoda > Trachelipodidae > Trachelipus > Trachelipus rathkii. Next base: position 3,107 of record JABUQX010029857.1, read on the forward strand.
TACTGCTAAGACTTTCTATATTAGTACTACAAAAGCAATAATAATAATAATAATAATACTATAATTAATAATAATAATAATAATAATAATAATATATAATAATATAATAATAATAATAAATAATAATAATTATTATTAATGGTAATAATTAATAGTAATAATTACCAAACTTATAATTATTCTTTGTAGGAATGGTGCAATCTAATAGAAAATGAGCAAGCATTCTAGAAAAGACAAAATTTTCCAATGTAAAATACTTTTAATTTAAGGTTTCCTAAATGTTTCTTGTTTCTATCTACCAGAAAACAAAGAATACCCAAATAGGAATCTAATAAGCAAATTTCTACTTCTTGGAAACTAATTATTATTACAAGACAGTGGTGAAGCTCTCTGTCCTGGGGGTTATAAAGACTAAATTTTGCTCCACCACCATTGGGATATACTAAAGTTACCACACCACTATAACTACAATTTATCATGCACGGAAATTTGGAGAAACGCGATATGTTACACAATTTTTTGAAAACTCGCTAAACTTTGAACATTTAATTTCTATGGTTTGTGATAAAAATCTATAGATGTATATATATATATATATATTTATATATATATAGAAAATATAATTATATAGTAAAATCTATAAAAAGATTACTATAAATAAGTTTTTTACCAAAAATAATCATTTAGGGTAGTGAAAGTTATTTGTCAATTTTCGACTCGAAAAATTTTGGCACGTGATCAGTTATCAAGTCGATTTTTTATATTTCCAAATAAATTTTTATAGATTTATATATATAATTTAACAAATATATATATAAAGAACGACTTCCATTTATAATATTTAAAGTGGGAATGTTACAATAACATTTTTATGATAGAATCTATTTTATGATGACTCTTGAAAACTCAAATTTCACGTATGAAATATTGACAAATATTTAGATTTTGAATTTTAATTATTATTTCTAACTTTCTATTTTCTATGCTCTTTACAATCCATATTTAAGTTTTAATATTAATAAAAATGGTTTTCATTTTTTAGCGACGAGGCAGTAATTTCTGACCTACTCTCTAAATGAAGTTTCCGATTTTTTATAATAACGAGATTTTTTCTCTATGAAACAGTTATCAATGAATTTTATTCTTTCAATTTCTACGTTTTGATTACTTTTCTTTCCTTTTTATTATTATTATTTTTATCCAAATCTCTGAATTTAAATTTTTCTAACTATTCCTTTTTATTAAAATTTTCCCAAATCTTTTATTTTTCCCAATTTTCCCTTTTAGCGTTTTTTGCTTATTTTTTCTTGAAGTACGAGTTTATTGGTTTGCATGTGTAAAAAAAATAAACAAAAAATAAGTATACATCACGTTGGGAAAAATGTGTTTGTAAATATTATACTTTTAAGCTTTCACCGAAAAGAGAGAGAGGAGAATAAAAGATAGATAAAAACCTCGAAGATTTCTTCCACCTATCAATAAAACTGGACATCTAAATTTAAGACGAAATAAAAAGGTGACTTGGAAGGTGATTTGCACAGATATTTGGTCTAGTGATAAAAACCAGCTACCAAATAACCGTAGGCGAAATCGGATTAGTCCAAGTCTTTGCGAACTATTCTAACAGAAGTACTCTAACATTGTATAGCAACTCGTGGGTCCACTGTCAAAAATTGAATTATTCCAAATAGAACAACTCAATCAGAAGAGACTGATTTGCTATACAATGTCAAAACACTTATCAAAAATTAAAATATAAACGAATCAAAAAACTATTGCCTTTTTTACTAACATATCTGCAAGGAGAGAAGGGGGGCTGATAGCCATTAGTGGGGTCCTATCAGTTTGTCCAGAAAGGCTTTATGATGACATACCTACACAAATTTCCTAAGATCAACATTTAGCGGAAGGAAAGTTTTAATGGTTCTGCTGTGGAATTATAAAAAAAAAGATCCAATCAGCCCTAAAATTAAACGTCGGCATGTTGTTTCCGAAATAACAATGATGCCTCTAAAATATGAAAGGTAGAGACCCGTCTTAAGGATAGCCCTCGATGAAAGATGGTTAAGCTACTCGAAATCTTGCATTGATAAAATGAGATCTTGTAGAAATTTCGATACTCGGAATGCAAAATATGGACAGAGTCTACTGAAGCTGTCAGCAGTAATTTAGAGAATGAGAGTGAAATACCTTCTCGGTCGCTCACATCGGCTCACTCTTATAGTCTTAACCGAGAAAGACACGCCACAGAGGGGCTTGATCGCTATCTTAACATACTTAATTAAATAAATCTTCAACTTTCTTTAATTATTGAATTACGTTACTTAATAACAAAGTAACAACAAATTGATATCAAGATAGCAAATTTCAACTATGCCCATACTCTAAATAAATAAATTCATATTGAATAACTAATATTAAGATTATCTGTAAAAAACATCACTAGATAGTTACAAAAAGATAAGTTTGGTCACAACAAATATCACATATGTTGTATAATACAATACGTGATTTTCTTACTCTCCATAGAAATTACTTTAATAATTGTCAAAATTTTGTAATTAATGATAATAATTACTCAGTTTAACAATAAAATTCCATAAGAACAACAGTGTATATTTTCTGATTAATTTTGGTATAAAATTTAGTTTCTCTAGACAATTGTGAGATAAAAACCATGTCACACACTATATCAATATAGAAAAATTATGCGTCTTTGGTGACATTAACAAATCTTGAACCTTTCATTTCGAAGGAGGTTCAATGACATTTATACAAGTACACAAGGTTAGAGATGTCAAGTACTATACTTAAAATACTAACATCTCCGATATCCTGGAACAACCTGGGCAACGAAGAGGGAGAAGGGACACCTTCAAATTATGATAATTTCAAATGGATGGCCTATTTTGGCAAGTGGTTCAAATATATCTATAATTACTTTAATCATACAACATTGACTTCAAATTCATATACTAATGCTTAAATCAAAATGTAATTCTTTATCTTTAGTAAATTGAGATTAGGTTTGAGATTTCACAAAACGATTGTCAATAAAAGAAATATTTAATATAAGTAATACCGGTGTTTTTATTATATCGGTTTTCATTCTTTTTCTCAATTTGTGGAAGTGAAGAAGTATAATATATACTATATAAGCCCTATATATACCTTATATCATAAATATATATACTATATAATAATACTATCTTACATCTCATATTACATAATTAATATACTCCTAACTATATATAAATATATAATATTCATTATATATATTATATATATATATATATATATATTAATATTATTATATATTTTAATTTACATCCGTCTCTCAACCATCCATCATCTATATATATATATATATTATATTATATATATATATATATATATATATATTATATATATTGACATATATATTATTTTGGCTGAAAATTGGTACAATAATAGTTTTTGACATGAATAAGAAGAATCCGTTGAAATTTTTAACAAAAATGATATGGGGGGGGTCTCCAGCCCCTAACCCCGTTTTTAGGGGTTACAGGTAACCCAGGGGTCCCAAACTTGGGACTTTTACTATTTATTATTAAATGAATTAATATTGTGAATTTCAAAAGCGTAGCTCAATTATAAGGGATACTTTACTCCTACGAGCCCTTATTGGAGTATACGGTATTGTATTTTGAGGATTTTTTGTTCAAAAAGATACCGCCTTACAAAGCAATTTTCTATTAATGAATTTTAATTTTTATATTTAAATGATTATTAAGATTATTATAGTTTATTATTTTACTATAAATAATAATAAAATGATGGTCGGTGCAATTACGACTCTCTCAACTACAATTTGGGACAACCACTCGCGAATACATCCATTTGCACCTTTTATAAATACTGGCCACGAAGTGGCAAATGGAGTAAATATAAAAAATTTACGACATTAAAATGTGGGGATTTGTGACCCAGTCCCAGGTAGCTGGGCTAATGAAGACCAGATCACAAATTTAATCCACATTTATTCCTAACTTCAGACAAATCTCAGACGCGTTACCACTTTCGCTCGATTAGTCTGAAGGTAGCCAATGAATAGTGGAAATATAAATTTGTATATATATATATATATATATCGTTGGGTCTCGTGTGGCCGCAGAGGAAATTTTTTACTACATAATATATACAAGGGAAACAAAGAAATGATTATTGACTCTGTAATATACTGCTATATAGACCGAATGCCCATAAAAAGAACTGAGTTTTTATTTTTGATGATTTTGGGGACGAAAAAGTTTTGTTGTTCATTAAATTTAAATCGAAATTTATTTCCAATATGTTCTTATTGAAAATTTACTGAATTTATTTTTATAAGTAAGTCGCTTCGATGTTTGAAATTATAAATTTTTCATTACGAAGTTATTTCTGAATTTCCGAATATGTGTAACCACGTTATCGAACAAGATGTAGTATAATTTTTCGAAGTTGAAAAATATATATTTTCGGAAATGGACAAAGATGAAAAAAACTCTGTCAATTTCAGAAGATAATGAAACAATAATAATAACAATATTTGTTGTGATAACGGTAACAATAACAGTATAAGCATTCAATTTTTTTTCATAAACAAAAAGCAATAATAATAATAATAATCAATAATAATAATAATAATAATAATAATAATAATAATAATAATAATAATAATAATAATAATAATAATAATAATAATAATAATAATTATTATTAATGGTAATAATTATAGTAATAATTACCAATAATAATTATTATTTGTAGGAATGGTCAATCTCTAGAAATGCAAAGCATTCTAGAAGAAAGACAAATTTCCAATGTAAAAACTTTTATTTTAGGTTCCTAATGTTTCTTGTTTCTATTCAGAAAACAAGGAATACAAATAGGAATCTTAATAAGCAAATTTCTACTTCTTGGAAAACTAATTATTATTACAAGACAGTGGTGAAGCCTCTGTCTGGGGGTTATAAGACTAAATATTTGCTCCACCACCAATTGGGATACTAAAGTTACCACACCACTATAACTACAATTTATCATGCACGGAAATTTGGGGAAACGCGAAATGTTACACAATTTTTTGAAAACTCGCTAAACTTTGGACATTTAATTTCTATGGTTTGTGATAAAAATCTATAGATGTATATATATATATATATTTATATATATATAGAAAATATAATTATATAGTAAAATCTATAAAAAGATTACTATAAATAAGTTTTTTACCAAAAATAATCATTTAGGGTAGTGAAAGTTATTTGTCAATTTTCGACTCGAAAATTTTTGGCACGTGATCAGTTATCAAGTCGATTTTTTATATTTCCAAATAAATTTTTATAGATTTATATATATAATTTAACAAATATATATATAAAGAGCGACTTCCATTTATAATATTTAAAGTGGGAATGTTACAATAACATTTTTATGATAGAATCTATTTTATGATGACTCTTGAAAACTCAAATTTCACGTATGAAATATTGACAAGTATTTAGATTTTGAATTTTAATTATTATTTCTAACTTTCTATTTTCTATGCTCTTTACAATCCATATTTAAGTTTTAATATTAATAAAAATGGTTTTCATTTTTTAGCGACGAGGCAGTAATTTCTGACCTACTCTCTAAATGAAATTTCCGATTTTAATAATAACGAGATTTTTTCTCTATGAAACAGTTATCATAATGAATTTTATTCTTTCAATTTCTACGTTTTGAATTACTTTTTCTTTCTTTTTATTATTATTCTTTTTTATTAAAATCTCTGAATTTAAATTTTTTCTAACTATTCCTCTTTATTCAAAATTTTCCCCAATCTTTATTTTTCCCACTTTTGCATCCAAACCTTTAAGCGTTTTTGCTTCTTTATACTATCAAGAGTACGAGTTTCATCTGTTTCGCATGTCGTAAACAATAACAAAAAAATAAGGTATAAACATACACGTTGGGCAATGGTCGTATGTAATATTATCCTTTATAGCTTTCACAAACACAACCGAAAACGTGAGAGAGAATAAAAGAATACGATACCAAACTCACGACAGATCACACTCTTTCCAACTAACACACCACACTCACACACCAATAACACCTGGACCATCCACATACCCAAATTTAAGCACACACCCCACCACCACCGCACAAAAAAACGGTGACTTGCGCAAGGTGATTTGCCCAGCTTCATATTTGGTCTAGAAGTGTATAAAAACCAGCTACCAATAACCGTAGGCCCGAAATCGGATTAGTCCCAAGTTCTTTGCGAACTATTCTATTTCACAGAAGTACTCTAATTGTATACTGCAACCGTGGGTCCACTGTCAAAAAAAATTGAAATTATTCCCTACATACCTAGAACAACTCAATCAGAAGAGACTGATTTGCTATACAATGTCAAAACAACTTCTCAAAAATTAATAATATAGTAACGAATCAAAACTATTGCTTTTTTACTAAATTCTGCAAGGAGCAGAAGGGGGGGCTGATAGCCATTAGTGGGGTCCCTAATTCAGTTTGTCCAGCAAAGGGCCTTTATGATGACATAACCTACACTAGCAAAATTTCCTAAGATCATTACATTTAGCGGAAGGAAGTTTTAAATGGTTCTGCTGTGGAATTATAAAAAAAAAAAAAAACAGCCCTAAAATTAAACGTCGGCATGTCGTTTCCAAAATAACGATGATACCTCTAAAATATGAAAGGTAGAGACCCGTCTTAAGGATAGGCCTCGATGAAAGATGTTAAGCTACTCGATACTGCATTGATAAAATGAATCTTGTAGAATTTCGACTCGGAATGCAAAATATGGGACAGAGTCTACTGAGCGTGCAGTAATTAAGAATGAGAGTGAGAGTGAGTACCTTCTCGGTCGCTCTCGCTACTTTTATAGTCTACGAGAAAGCACGCCGAGGGGTTGACGATAAGTAATTAATTAAATAAACCTCAATTTTAATTATTGATGTTATAATAACAAATTTGATATCAAAAGATAGCAAATTTCAAACTATATACTAAATAAATAAATTTATTGAATAAACTAATTTAGATTTATTGTAAAAATCATTAGAAGTTTACAAAAGAAACTTTTGGCAACAATCACATGTTGTTAACTCGTGATTTTTACTTCCATAGAAATTACTTAATAATTGTAATTTTGTAATTAATGATAATTACTAATTTTAACAATAATCAAAAGAACCAGTGTTCTTTTCTGATTAATTTGGTATAAATTTTGTTTCTCTAGGACAATTGTGAGATAAAAAATGTCACAATTTCAATATAGAAAAATTATGGTCTTTTGACCTAAGAAAATTTGACCTTTCATTTCGAAGAGGTCAATGACATTTATACAAGTAAAAGGTTAGAGTGTCAAGACTAACTTGAAATACTAACCATCTCCGATATCCCTGGAACACCTGGGCAACGAAGAGGGAGAAGGGACACCTTCAAATTATGATAATTTCAAATGGATGGCCTATTTTGGCAAGTGGTTCAAATATATCTATAATTACTTAAATACAACTTTGATCAATATAAAATGCTATCAAAATGTAATTCTATATCTTTAGTACAATTTGAGAAGGTTTGAGATTTCAAAACGTTGTCAAAAGAAATTTAAATGTAAACCGGTTTTTTATATCGGTTTCATTTTTCTCAATTTTGTGGAAGGAAGAAGTTATATATATATATATATATATATATATATATATATATATATATATATATATATATATATATATATATATCCTAATATATATATATATATATATATATATTATATATATATATATATATATATATATATATATATTATATATATATATATATATATATATAATATATATATATATATATATATATATATATATATATATATATATATATATATATATATATATATATATATATATATATATATATATATATATATATATATATATATATATATATATATATATATATATATATATATTTTTTTTTTTTTATAATTATTAAATATATTATATTTTTGGCTGAAAATTGGTACGATAGTAGTTTTTGACATGAATAAGAAGAATCCGGTGAAATTTTTAACAAAAAATGATATGGGGGGGGTCCAGCCCCTAACCCCATTTTTTAAGGGTTACAGGTAACCCAGGGGTCCCAAACTTGGGACTTTTACTATTTATTATTAAATGAATTAATATTGTGAGTTTCAAAAGCGTAGCTCAATTATAAGGGATACTTTACTCCTACGAGCCCTTATTGGAGTATACGGTATTGTATTTTGAGGATTTTTTGTTCAAAAAGATACCGCCTTACAAAGCAATTTTCTATTAATGAATTTTAATTTTTATATAAAAATGATTATTAAGATTATTATAGTTTATTATTTTACTATAAATAATAATAAAATGATGGTCAGTGCAATTACGACTCTCTCAACTACAATTTGGGACAACCACTCGCGAATACATCCATTTGCACCTTTTATAAATACTGGCCACGAAGTGGCAAATGGAGTAAAATAAAAAATTTACGGACACTAACCTAACCTAACCTAACCTAACCTAACCTAACCTAACCTAACCTAACCTAACCTAACCTAGCTAACCTAACCTAACCAAACACCTAAATTAACCTAACCTAATATTAACGGAGTCAACAGCTTATAAATGTTTTTATACTATATTTATTTATATATTATATATATATACTATAATATATATATTATATATTATCTATTATATTTATAATATTTATATTATATTATATATATATCAACATCATCTCGCACTCCCCGCATGCCCTGCATCCGCGGATGTTAAAATCAAACATCCGCATCCACGGATATTAAAAAATGACATCTACTGCATCACTAATATATATATATTATATATATATATATATTATATATAATATATTATATATATATATATATATTATATTATATATATATATTATATAATATATATATAGTATAATATATATCTATATATTTATATATATATATT
>JABUQX010029858.1:0-5000 GCA_015478945.1 Trachelipus rathkii
TTATAAGTGTTGTTTGTTTGTTATTGAGCTATGATAATTTGTGGGCTGTGGCATTGCATACTTGGACAGATCCAGTTGTGCGATAAGAGCGGAAGATGTTGTGAAAGGTGAGCAGTGTTTGGGATCCACTGATCGCATTTTCTGCCACTGGATTGAATTTCTTCTCACTATTTTGTTGCAAATGAGGCACAAGTAGATTCCAGGTCCCAGGATTTTCTTCCATGTCCCCGGTTTTTAGTAGGAGGGCTGAGCATTGTGCCGGAAGTATGACTCCAGAAGAAAAAGGATGAGGAGTATATTAGCAGATGAATGCAACCAGAAAATGAGTGTTCATGAACGATCCTCGGATTATTCCGGAAAGGCGCGGGAACGGCATCGTCTCTGCAGTGATCTTCCCATCGGGAGCGGAGTTGTAGGGGGAGGGACCGAAGAAGCGTTTGAGAAGTTCCTCTGTTGCATCCACTGGGAACTCCTGTGGTAACCCACGCCGTACGAGCCCTCTTCTGGGTACCTATATATATTTATTATATATATAATATTAACTATATATCTATATATATATATATATATATACTATATATATATATATATATATTATAATATATATATATATATATATTATATATGTATTATATATATATATATATATATATATATATATATATATATATTAATATATATATATATATAATATATTAATATATATATATAATAATATATATATATATAATTATATATTATATTATTAAATATATATATATATAATATATATAATATATATATATTTATAAACATATATATTATATATATATATATTATATATATATATATATACTATATAAATATATATAATATATATATATAATATTATATAGTATATATATATATATTATATATAATATATATATATGAGGGATGTGCCAAAGTATTAGTATTGGTATTGGTATTGGCAGTATCGGCCATTTTTCTGGGTATTGGTATTGGCTCCCAAAGTATTGCATTTAGCCAACAGGTATTGGTATTGGGTATTGGTATGGTCTCGACAAAATATGGGGCGTTACTGTTAAGAGATTTTTTTAGGTTTTAATGAATAGAAAAAAGAATGACACTGGAACTATGTAATGCTCTTGAAACCTCTGTTAGAGAAGTTTATAAAATATAAATAATAGGTTGTTTCTTTTTCATACATAATATTCTTTACAATAGGAATATTGTATTTGGTAATGGTATTTGCGAATAGTCCAGTATTGGTATTGTATTTGGTATGGCAGTAGCATCAATGAGAGGCATTATATTGGATTAGTGGTATGGCCAACGATTCAAGTTCTGACACAACACTTTATATATATATTATTATATATATATAATATATATATTATATATATATATATATATATATATAACTACTACTACTACTATATATACTTTATATATACTATATAATATATGTATATATAATATATCTATATAATAAATATAATATATATATATGTATTAGAAAGATGTGCGGTGTGAAGAAAGGGGAAAATGAGGGAATAAAGAAAGTAAGGATGGAAGATAGTAACGGTTTGCGTTAAAACGGATATATACTAGTAGTATATTCCTGCCTCGTTCAGCTGGCAGATCAAGAAAAAGAGGAAATTGAGTCAGTAATGGAATGACTGGAGGAAAAGAAATGGAGTTTGGCGTGCAATGAAGAAAACGGGCATGACATAGGAATGAATGGCGGGTTTACAACGATATGTGGGCGGCGGGGGTAGTTGTAGCCATCTGGCCAAGGGATGCAGCCCCACATTGACGCAGATTGCCATAGTTGAGGGTCCGTCGCGGTCCCGCTGAATCTCTAGGGTGGATTTTTCTGTCCGCGCTACGAGTTCTCACAAAAGGTATAAAAGGGGTATGGCTAACCTTTCTTTTCGACTTGCTTCAAATTCTTCAACTACTTTTCTTTTTCCAGTGCATGTTACGCACCTTACCCCCAGTCTTGGGGAGAGAAGGTTGGGCCAGATTTTGAGATGATATATATATATATATATATAATTATATATATATAGTATATATTATAAAAATATATTTTTAATATTTAATATATATTATACTAATATAATATATATATATAATATATATATATATATAATATAAATATATATGCCACTATTCATAAAGTACTTGCACTTGTACTTGTACTTAAGTATGTTCTTGTACTTGTACTTGACAAATTGTACAGTACTTGTACTTGTACTTGCATATCTAAACGCCCATAAATAGGTATATATTATATATATATATTATATATATTATATAATATATATATATATAATATAGATATATACTATATTATATAATATATATATAATTATATATATAATTATATATTATATTAATAATTAATTATTAAATTTATTAATTACTATATATATATATACTATATACTTATATATATACATAGACATATATATAATATACTATATATATATATATATATTATAGATATTAATATATATATATATATTAATATATATATATATATATATATATATACCTATCCTATATATTATAATATATATTATTATATATATATATATAATACATATTATATATATATAATATATATAATATATATATATTTATATATATATATATATATATATATATATATATATATATATATATAATATATATAATATATATATATATACTATATTATATAAGGGGTATACAGGATTTTTTTTCGGGGAGGGCCAGACAAAATCGTTTATATATATACTATATATATATATATATATATATATATATATATATATATATATATATATATATTATTATTATATTATATATATTATACATATAATATATAATATATATATATATATATACTTATATATATATATATATATATATAATATTATATATATATATATACGATATATATATATTACTATATTATTATATATATAATATTATATAAATATATATATATATATATATAAGTTGGAAAGGACGGCAAATGTTAAATTTCTAAGAAAAAAATTGGGAATCTTTATATAAATTATAAAATTCATCTACCTGATATGTTAATTTTAATCGCCGGCGATGAGAAGTGAGCAAAGTCCGAGATAAAATCTTCAGTTTTTGTGTCCAGAAAATTTCGATGTACGTAGAGGAGGGCAAGTCCAGTAAGTCTTTTCATCTCCAATAGTATTTCTCAAGTTTAAAGCAGTAGACAAGGGTTAAAGATTACCAGTATTATGCAACAGAGTGTAAATATTTGTAAATTGAGACTGCGAACAAGAAACTACGTGTTTGCTGTTTTTTGGCACGATCTGTGCCTGTGATGCCATTTCAACTTCCATAAAATTCCATTCTGCTTTTACTAAATCTCCAATTGGGCATTCGAGATCTTCCTTGTAAAATGTTTACATCTTTAGTCTTCTCATATGGCACATTACACCTGTTCGGATTATGACAAATTGCAAAGAAGATATATAATTTCTTTATTTATTTAAAAACTCTTCTCCTAGTTGCTTTGATATTGTTAAATAAGTCTAAAAATGGTTATAAAAAAATGGCCATGTGCGATAATTATTTCTGATAAGATTTTGCGGAATTTTAACCAAATTGTCTTCCTCAAAATGGTTAATTCTTGCGCACAACCAATTTCAATACCCAGCTCTTATTCAGATGCGCTTACACATTCTTCAAAAAATCTATGAAATTCTAATGCTGCATTTTCTCTGATGCTTTCAAGTTTAGTTTAAGTTAACTAGATTCACTTCATTATATGACTCACCAAATCAATAAACGTGTGTCTGCAATCGTTTTGAAAGATTGTATGTATAAACTTAATAGTCTGTGTAAAAACAAATATGGAAAATCAGAAAAGATGTACTATAAACATTGTTTAGTATTAAGGTACCTTTTTTTGACTGGTTCTCCAACTTCACATTTTGTTTGTTTTAAAGCTGCTATTATTCGGGTTATCATCTCTTTTTTTGAATAATAAAACCGATCATGCCGTTGCACCAGCAAGTTTCGCAAACTTTTTTAATCTCTTTTGCTACTCTTAGAATAAGTTCTTCTATTTTTCTAAAAAACATTTTTGTCCTCTTAGCACTTACAAGAAAAAATGTTCAACATTCTGATATTATTTCAATTGCATTTCGAATATTTTGAACTTAGAAGCGTCTGTGAGGCATAAATTTAAGAAATGCAAAAAGCAGCGAGCATAAATTGCTTTGTGACATTTTTCCTTATTACTTTCTGCAACCTGCTGAACTCACCACTTATTGCTGCTGCATCGTCAATACCCCTGTCCTCTTAGATTATTGTATTCAAACCAAGTTCAGTTACTTTTTCTTCAATTAATTTTGCAAAGACTTATTCCCGTCAAAATCATTTACTGAGACGAACACAAAAATCTTCTTTGACGTTGAAAGTATCAATATCAACGTAACGCAACACACAAAACGAAAATTGTTCCTTCTGGGCACACATCGGTCGTCTCATCCGCTAAGACAGTAAAAAAATTTACTTTTATTGATGTTTTGCACAACTTTACGATTGAAATGGAGCATGCGCAAATTGACTGAATTTTGGACTGTGGAAACTGGCTATACGTGGCATTTTTACCATTAGTTATAAATGTCTAAAGAAACATGGTCTCCAGCATTAGCCACGATAATCTTAAAAGACTAAGAAATGTGCTTTATCGTTTCCCACAGGCAGAGAGTTGCGATTCGACCTGAAGTCATAATGATCCACGTGACAGAATATATTTGCTTACCACAGAATGAAATTGTTTCAACAATTGGAATAGCCGCTTTCTACTGTCTTCTGCCTCCCTTTCTTCTGGCTTCAATCTGTTTCTCGATGCTCTCGATTTTTCTTGAACCTGCTTTCTTCAGCAAATCTCTTTCTACCTATTCTTTGTGATATTTAGTTACCTCGTGTTTTGAAAGATTCAATGCTTTCTTTAAGCTTGAATACGGTCTCGAGACAAA
>JABUQX010029858.1:7500-17500 GCA_015478945.1 Trachelipus rathkii
ATAATATATATATATATTGCCAAAACGCTATGAAGTAAATTGCTCGTTATTTTCCATTCAAATTTATTACAACTGCATTCAATATTATGCACAAATATTTATCTTATTTTGGAGCTGTTAAATAAGTTGAAGTTTAATTCTACCTAATAAGAATATAGCATAAAATAACAAGAAAAAAAAAGAAAAAGAATAGTTTAATTTAATTTCGAAATTAGGAATTCTTGGATTTTTTACTCTTTCCTCTTCTTTTTTTCTAAGTCACGATGAAATATTTTTCGAATATTATCTATTCATTAGAATATTTCTAAAAAATTATTTTCGTAGAGATAGAAATGTCTTGGAAAGTAAACATGAACATACACCTAGTCATATATATATAATAGGATATATATATAATAGTATTATATATATATATAATAGATATATATATATAATAATATAGTATATATATATATATAAATAATATATATAATATATATTATATATATAGAATACTATTAGTAATATATTATAATATATATAAATAATTATATATATATAGTATATAGTATAATATATATATAATCTATACAATATATATATATATATATATATATTTTAAGCTATAGATATATAATATATATATATAATATAAATATATACATATATATGATATATTAATAACAATATAGTCCTATTAGTATATAATATAGTATAATACTACTATATATATATAATATATAATATATATATTATATAATATATATTATAAATAAGGTATAAGTTTATATATAATCAGTGGAACGTACTTGAAGAGTGCTAGGACCTGGGGTAGAGATAGAATATATTATAGGGTAATATAATAATATATAGAGTATATATCACTATATATATATATATATATATATAATATATTATATATATATATATATAATATTAATTATATATATATAATAAGAGAGAGAGAGAGAGAGAGTTATGATAGAGAGAGAGAGAGAAGAGAAAGAGAGAGAGAGAGAATAGAGAGAGATGTATTCAA
Organism: Trachelipus rathkii; assembly: GCA_015478945.1. Lineage (NCBI taxonomy): Eukaryota > Metazoa > Arthropoda > Malacostraca > Isopoda > Trachelipodidae > Trachelipus > Trachelipus rathkii. The sequence goes on from JABUQX010029858.1 coordinate 8,519, forward strand.
AATTCTGCTTTTTATTCAAATAATTCATTCGTACGTTCTTCGAACGCTGATGCGAAAAGTTACGTTCTACGTGGATATCTCGTATTATTTTCGTCGCGAACACCTCTAGTAGGTAATATGTATGGCCTGAGCACACATATTATACTAATATGAAAATATAGAAAATCTGTTACGCCAATAGCATAAAAAATTTTATTCATAAGAAACAGACCAGTAGGAAGCAAATTTCTAATATGAATTTATGCTATTATAATTGCTATTCATCGTCTATAAACGTTAGTTGTTTTTCTTTAATTTATTTTATAATATCATTTTCTTTTTTTCACTTTCAAATAAAAATTTAGTAATAAGTTTAGATTAACTCTACCTATTTAATTCTATTTTATCAAAAAGATCCCAAAAAAATTGATTGGAGGAGCTACCTAACTCCTACCACCCTAGTGCATACGCCCGCTGATATATATGATAGATATAATATATATATATAATATAATATTATATATATAATATATTATATATAATAATATATATATATATAATATATATCTATTATATAGGACTAACTAATATAATATATTATGTATTATATTATATAGATATATATAATACTAATAGAAATATATATATCTATATATATATGATATATAATAATATAATATATAATTAATTATATATGCTAATTCCTAAAATAGTAATATATATATAAATTATATATATATAGGTATATATTATGATATATATAAATATAAAATATATAGTATATTATATATAACTAAATATTTATATTATATATATATATATATATATTATAATAAAATATATATAATATAATATATATAATATATATTATTATATTTATTATATTTACATATATATATATAAGGACGGACTACAAATTGCCTCAGAAAAATCATCTGGATTAAGTAAAGAGATTAGTGTAGCGGAATAATGAGAAGGCGATTTCGTTTATCACAAACATAGGATCATGGATTGAGAGTGAGCAAACATTGCTAGCAAACCCAATCCTTCAATCCATTGTATTATTACACAACTCAAAATCAGTATTCGAAACTGAGTGAGTCGCTAGAAAAATTTATCTTCTGAGAAAATCCTAAGAAATAAAGTTTAGTTAGAAGCAGAAAAACATTACAACTGTTCGCTGACAGAGTGGAGCCTTTCTTCGAGGATGCATGTTACCACTGAAGAATTATAGTCCCTAATATATTATATTATATAGTATATAGCTATATGTATATATTCTATATATATACTATATATTAAATATACTATATATAAATATATTATGATAATATAGTATATATAAATTATATATATATTAGCCCTATATTTCATATATATATATAGCATATATATATTTACATTATATATTTTACATAGATATATACGTACTGAGGCTAATAAGTACTATATACCTTATATATATATTATATATAATATATATATATATATAGCTAAATATCTCAAATTATACTATATTTATTATATATTAGATATATATAATAATATTTTTTTAGTATATAATATATATATACTATACTATATTATATGAGTAATATAATATATATATATTTAATATAATATTATATTATTATAATAATAGTAATATATAATCTATACTACTACTATATATATATAAATGTACACGTGTACTACATCATTTAGTATATTTATACTATTAACATACCATTTATATATATTTTTTACATATATATTTAATAATATATATATATATTATACTACTATATATAGATATAATATATATATAACTATATATGTATATATATATAATACTAATACTAGTAATAATATATAAATATATTATTAGATATAATAGTATAGATACATTCATAATATTTATGGATATAAGCGAGATTGGTGTTGCTAATTTTAAATATCCTCGAAACTTGTAACAATGATGATCAATTTATGTATCAATATTTATTAATAAAATATGGAATTAAAACTTTTATTCAGCTATCTCACTGATGCTCACGTAGTCATGTTCAATAATGCCATGTATGTAAAAAAATAAAGATAATATAAAGTAATATGGAGATTGATCTAAAAAACCACTATTTTTAGGATTCGAACGACAAGAATATCCCATCTCATATTACACTATATCCATAGGAAAGTATTTATTTCCTTTATAAAACACAAGGTTTGAACAATCTTTTTTTTATTCTATAACACGTAAAAGCTGTTTTTGAATCGTGCAAAAATCACAGAAACTTTTATTTTACTTTAAAATTCATTATTTTACTGCCTGAGAAGATCTTTTAAAATTTCACACACCAATACTACAATAATAATTAAGGTAGACCGCTATAATATACTATAGTGAATATATATATAAAGTAAGTCGGTAATTAATAACTACTGAGATGACAGTTACCCTAATTAACTAAGATAAAAGTATATATATAAATATATATAAAATAGTATATATATATGTATACATAAGGTAGTAAAGCAATATATAAAGTATTTACTATGAAACGACGTCCGAAGAACAGATGAATACAGTTAAGCTAACTGGCAGGAATGAGTACACGTACATCAGCTCTGAGTATAACTAAAAACAATAAGATAAAATAATACTAAATTTTATAGAAAGTTAAAACAATTTTTAAATTTAGGATTAAAAGAGAATATAATACCTCACAAAATGAGCGTATATAAATTATATATATATATGTATATAATATAATATAATTGATATATATATAGGAGTACCTCAAATATTAATAAAAAGAAATGAGTAATCAACAGGAGCTACCGGATCAGGAAAGTAGTTTTTTAGCCTCAGCATTGAGGTCAGTAGTGAGTCTAAACAGCGATAAGCTAAATCATACCATATATGTAAAATGAAGTAGTACCGGCGTCACTATAACGTAGGCTATAGATAATAGATAAAAGTAATAGGATCAATAAAGAGCGAAAAACCAGAATTACATAATAGAACTTTAAATTAATGATCATACTAGTCATAGAATAATACTTACTGTAGTTACCCACTAGTAGGTATAATATTATTAATAAATATTATATTAATTATTTAAATCATTACTAATAATAATATACGTAATTACAGTTAAATATCACCGTATAGTTATAATACGACTAGTAATGACCCTATGCTTATATCAGTGTTATATCGAGCCGGAGCTGCCTCTGTAGGCAAGGTAGGGGCAGTGATGCGCCGCCGTACAAAGGAACGTGAATGTGAAGTTCTACTTCTGTATATTTTAACTAGTTTGTAAAAAAATTTGAATCCAATAAAAATAAATTTGCTCTTACAGAGTTTCTTATTGAAATTAAAACAAGTTTAATTCAGTTGTTCCCTTGTAAAAAAGCAAAAACTATTTGTGCTCTACCACCGCTTATTGGCTTCCTTATGAACTTTGTATTTAATGACGTTCTGTGCCTGCAGTTTTTATATGATTATGAAAATTGATGCTGTGCGAAGAAGAGGCATTCTAGAATTCTAGCCTGTCGACTAGCTCACATCAGTCGTTTGGAATGATGGTCGATCGATTGAGTAATTTCTCTCTCTTCACTCTCTCTCTCTCTCTCTCTCTCTCTCTCTCTCTCTCAATACTGACGCTAGTACCCGGAGCAATATATAGTAGGGTTATAATAAAATAGAGATTGTAGCGTAGTATATATAGGGGTATAGATATATAATTATGTATTAGTAATATTATGAAGGTGAGGATGTACTCAGAGGAGAAGGTGGAAAGACAAGGGGAGTAGAGAGTGTGCAGGGGAGCGCAGGGAGTAGAGACTAGCAAAGGAGAGAGGTCGTCGATACAGTCAATAAAGACGCCGTATCACTCAGAGAGAGGCCCTGCTGGCGGTATGTATAAGTAGTATATTAATATTAGACCTGGAGAAGCGCCACTCCCTAGAGACAAGTCACAAGACTGCTCGTGCAACCATAATATATACTAGGTTAAGAGTTAGGAAGTAGTAAGTAATAATATTATAAGTTGGTAAAGAAGTAGTAAGATAAGCAGTATATATAATTAGAATAGTAACCTCAGGTGTATTATCATTATATGGGGTATTGACCAGTTATCGTGATAGTATTAGTAGTTAGTATATTATAGTATATGATATTAATATATATATGGACCTAAGGTATAGTAATATATGCCTATAGACTATATAATATTATATCATGAGCTAGAGGTGAGGATAGGCGTATAAGTAGATATATAGTATTATATAGAAGTATATCATAAGAGATATGATCTAATGTAAATAGCTAGTCTATGGAGCTATTAACTAATAATATATATATATATATAACGTATTAAGATATGATATAGTACATAGTTTAAAGCAAATTGGAATACTATATTGATATTTATATATGTATAGCAAATATAAGTGAGCTATCACTAGTTAATATATACTTAGTATCGGTGATGAGTTATAATATATTATATGTATATAATACTATAGTTATAATATACATATAATCCTACGTGAGTGAGTGAGTGAACGTACATATACAGTATATCATATCTACTAATCACTACTTTAGCTAGCTAAGCAGATTACAATATAGTGTACTATATATATCTAATACTGCCACGTTGAGGTTAGTATATCTAACTCTCATCACGATAATATAAACAACACACTTCAATCCTACTAGCATGCATTGTCTCATCACAGACTACATCGTCTCAAGTATATATATTATATAATGTATGTGTAGTAGTATGTGTGATGTGTGTGGAACTTAGGTTTAGTTATGTGTATATTATATTAATTAATAAATATATTGTATAATTGATATATAAATGCTGATATATATATATATATATATATATATATATATATATATATTATATATATATATATATAGTATATATATTATATATATATATTATATATATATATATCTTTATTATATTGATGAGATAATATATATAAGTAGTTGGTATCAAATGTTATTATTATGTATTATTATTATATAATTATATAATATATATATTATATAATATATATAGTATAGTTATTATATAAATATATTATATATATATATATATATATTATAAAGTAACTAATATTAGAATATTATATAATAGTAGATATGATATACTAGTGAGTATATTATATAGAAGTGAGTAGATTTTAGGGACTATCTTGTTTACGTGAGTATAAATAATTAAATAGTAGTCACTGATTTAATATCTCAATTATAAAAATATGAATAGTGTCTATGATAGTATAGTACTCACAGGAAGTATATATATGATCTTGCCTGAAATAGGTAAGGCTATTATTAGGTTAGTTAGATAATATATGAGTATTATAAAGATAGAGTATATAGTAAAGTCAATACTATAATATAGTATTAAGTAAATCAGTAAATTCACGGTATATAAGTTATATATTTATATGCAGTATAAGGATATATGTATATATTATATATAGTACAATATAGATGGAAAGGACAATAATAGATATAGTTATATATAGAAATAGTTACAATATATAAACTATAATATATATAGTGATTTGTGTAGCTGTGAGTGCGTGTGCGTTGTGCGTCAGGCGGTTGTAGCAACCTGCGTGTGATATAGATGTAGGGAAAAATTGGGTTAACGCCTAGTGCTTTTGTGTTAATGCTCCCAAAAGGTAAGTTTGTACTGATGTCATTTCAATTAGTTATTGGAGCTTATTGACAATTCACAAAGTATTTCCTTCGTAAGTGATGACCTTTGGCTGACACAGTGGTTCCCATTGCGTTTCTTCCACACTGATAATCATAGATGTACCGGAATCATTCACTGAAGTGTGATTTAGATTCACGTTGTTACAGTATTTTTTATGACTTTCCATCGTCCAAGAAATGACCCTTCAACTTCCATTTTTCAAACCTTAGGGAACGAGGTAGAAATTCGCAGAGAGGCGGCTAGAGCTGACTGATTATGGCAAAGCATGTTAGAAGTACTTGAATGATCTTTCGCCAGAAGAAATTCTATAATTGATAGCGCAGTGTGAGATGGCGGTCAGTCGTGGATGCAGCACCCAATCGTCCGCAATGTCTGTTCTAGTCGTTCCCAGACATCTTTGTAAAAGACGGATTAGCTGTCTGTCCTGAAGATACAAATTTCTTGTGCACAATACCACGACTGTCGAAAAAAACAATAATCAGTGTTTACATCTTGGATTTAGCTCATACGTGCTTCTCTAACGGACGAGAAGGAGAACTTTTTGTTCCAATCGCGCACTTTGCCGTTTGGTTTCAGGATCGTACCCAAAAACCCATGATTCATCGCCGGTTATAACTTTATCCAAAAAAAATTGTGACTGCTCAGTTTGTCGAGAATCTTCAAAGCTAAATCTTGACAAAATTTATGACCCTGTCTCGCTTATCTTCTCCACAGACAGTCTTTCAGGCAACTGTTTGCACTTTGGCGGAAATGCTCAAATGGTTCGTTAAATGCTATGAACTGCACTTGTTTACCAAACCAGTCTTCCTTCTGCACCCCCCCCCCCCCCCCCCCTCCCCATAAGCACCTCTGACACTAACCGGACGGGTCCTATTCATCACTAGCATCTAACAACAATTCCATCATCTTTCATCGCATGTGCGAGAACCGGTCTTTCACAACGACGGTCGTCTTCAAATATCTTCTGAGGCCCTTCTTAGGGAACAGCTTATGTTGCCACTTAAAAAACCATTAAGCATCTCATGATAATAATGACAGTGACATCAGCACCATAAGCTTCGTAATTAAAGAAGCAAATATACTCAAAGTGCAGAACTGTTACGATATAACACTCTAGAATTTAGATTAGCGGTATTCGCGAATGTAATTTAATAATTTTACCTGCATATCACATTAAAACGTTAGCGAGGATAGAAAAACACGCCCATTTACTAAGAAATAAGGTATGAAGGGGCAAAACTGACTCACCAAACAAACGTAAAACGAACTAGACTATTATAAATTTGGATTAAAACTGAGTATTTAGATTGTAGCCAAGGGGGTAAAATAGCTACCCACTTCGTATACCCAGAGAGAGCTACATTACTCAGATCAGTTCATGGATATTCTTAAGTAACTTACTTTTGGGACAGAGGTATATATGTAAAAAAAATAATAAATTATTAATAAAAAAAAAAAATTAAAATAATTATATATATAAATATAATAGATATATATAATATGATATATAATATATATAATATATAATAAGTTATATAAAATAATAATATATATATATATAATATATATATAATATTATAAAAAATATAATATAATAATATATATATATATATGAATATATATATGAAATATGATATATAATTAATATATATTATAATTATAAATAGGCTGATATGTTTATTAAAGAACTAACACGATCAGGTTTTGATTATTTTTTTTTATTTTTTTTTAACTATTGCTGGCGGTGCTGGTGCCGCAACGTCCTTACAGTTGCGGTGCAATGATTCAAAATATCGAAATTATTTAAATATTAATTTAAATTCACATTTAAATAAAAAATAATAAAAAATAAAAAAATAAAATTTTCTAAAAAATGAAATATCTCAAAAAGTATGACACATACAGGAAAAAACCAATCTACATATTTGAAATCAGCGATATAAGCCTTGATTAAAAATATTGTAAAAGCGAAAAAAAAAAGATCAAAAAAATCTATTTTTTTCTTCCTTCATAAAAATTGAAATGATTTTCGAAAAGTAAGACTAAATTGCAGAGTTAATAACCAATGGTACATATTTGCAATCAGCGTGTAAAGCTTATTACTAAAATTGTTAAAATATGGAAATAATAAAAAAATTTAAAAAAGAAAAAAAAAAAATAAATAGGGGGCTCGAGCCCGAGGGGGACAAAGCGGGGAACGTCCATACCCCGTAGGGAGGAGGCCGGAGGCAAAACCCCGACGACACCCAAATAACCAAAGAGCGAGGTGGTTCCGGAGACCCTCCCTCCGGAGGGGGGGAAATAGTCCTACCCTGTCGATCCCCCGGAAGGCCGAGAGACCCGACTCCTTCCATCTTTGCGGATTTATACTATTATCTTTAGTAAAAAAAAAAAATAAATAAAAACTGACGGAGTCGTAAAAGTAACATGAGTCCTATATATTTTTGATATGTTATCCACCCCTATAAAATTGACTGTTAGGAATCATAATACTAGAAATAGTATAAAAAAAAACAGAAAAATCAATTGTTTTTTATTCATCACTAAAGACATAACTAGAGGTCCTATAGTATATATATATATAATATAATATAATATATATATATATATATAATGATAGTATATATAATATATAATATATATATATATATATATATATAATATATAATATATACTAGTTATATATATATATATATATTATTATAATATTATATATATATATATATATATATATTAAGGTCCAAATTTTCTGTTTTACGTCTCCGTCAGTTTTGATTATTTTTTTAATATATTGCTACTATATGATACTAATAATGGAATTTCTAGTGGTAACGGACAATAGATCAAAAGTCGAAAATATTTTAAATAATTTTTAAAAAATCACATTTATGTTAAAATTTTCAAAAATGAAATATCTCGAAAGGTACGACACTTACAGAAAAAAACCAATTAACATATTTGCAATCAGCGTATATAAAGCTTATTACAAATGTAAAAAAAAAAAAAAAAAAAAAAAAAAAAAAAAAAAAAAAAAAAAAAAAAAAAAAAAAAATTAAATTATAATATTATACCGAGTATACGGAGGATAGAGGGGGGACGATTTCCATTTTACCCCGTTAGGGAATTCGGCGGAGGAAGGATACCCACGCCACACCAGAATACCGAAAGAGCGGGGGTTCCGGAGACCCTCCCAAGAAAGAGGGGGGGAAATAGTCCACCCCCGTCGTCCCCCGAGAAGGCCGAGAGACCCCGACTCCTTGCATCTTAG
>JABUQX010029858.1:22500-32500 GCA_015478945.1 Trachelipus rathkii
CAACTTTAAAAACTGCTTACCCTTGGATTAAATCTGCTTGTTATAGTTATATTTGCAACAAGAACGCTGCCTTAAGGAATTATTATTGTTTCCAAACTCTACAAGCACACGCAATTTTCCTTTCGTCCTTCAACCCTGTAAAATATATTATCTGCAATTGCAATTCTTGTTCCTCTCCCTCAAACTCTTACAAAATATTTGCATAAAATGTCTACTCCTCCTTGATTCTTCTCTTTTCTCCAATCCAGTTTCTTTCGAAGGCTGCAATGGCTGTTTCAATTTATTTTAATTCCAAATACTTAACACAAAACTTTGATTTTAATTCCATTTTGACCGATTCCAGTATTATTCCTTATTCGCCTACCTTTAACGTACTTGTGACCAACATTTTAACTTACTTTAAAAATGTCACTGTTCCTCTCGCAGTGATTATAACTATTTTATCCTTTTTGTGGCTATCAAAGCTAATGCTTCCGAACTTGCACGGTGCCTTGTTAAACTATTTCGTCTCTGCCTATCACTTACTTTCCTCCCTTGCTGGAATCGCGCACTCATTCAATCTATCAGAAAAAGTGAACACCCATCAACCCTCGTCATATTGCTTTAGCCTCTGTTGTATCTAAATTTTTCAAACCTATCCCTGATAATAATATATATATTATATATTATATTATATATATAATATATATATTATATATATTATTTTATATATATATATAATATAGTAATATATATATATATATATAACAGTAATATATATATAATATATAAATAAATATATATATATATATACATATTATAAATCTATAATATATAAATATATATATATAATATATATATATTATTATATATATAGATTAATTTATATATAATAATTTAGTATATATGTATATAAATAATATATTATTATATTAACTATATATTATTATATATATTAATTATTAAATTATATACTTAATATATATATATATATATATGATAAATTATATAATTATATATTTAATTATATTTATATATATATATATATATATATTAATATTAATATATAATTAATATTATATATATATATATAATTAAATAAAATAATATATTATTATAATATATATGTATTAAGATATAATATATAATATTATTATATATATAATAAAATTTATTAATTATAAATAATTAATTTAATTAATATATATTATATAGTACTATATATATTATTATTATATTATATATTTATTAATTATATATTAATAATTAATTAATATAAATGTAATATAGGAGAAATATAGTTTCTAATCCTTATAGGTGGATAGATACGAGGTATTTAATATAATATTGATATATTAATATATGTTAGTGTGTGTGTTTGTAATGTGTAGTTGATATGTGTGTAAATATGTATATAACTTAACTCTTCTATATCATATCTTAGTAATTGCCTCTCAATGTGAATTTCCGTAAGGGCACTATCAGACTCTTGTGATTCTTCTTTCCCATCCTCTGACTATGTAATCCTTTGCTCTTTTCATGTGATAATTTTGAGGTAAATACTTTACATACTTGTTTATAGAGCTAATATATTAAAGTCTTCAATAGATATGTATGACACAAAAGCTTTCGATTTCCCTTTACACGGAACCTATTTCTTTTACTCAATAAACTCTTTTCTATCTATTCTGTTCCTGTCGTTCTGTATGTAGCTGTTGAAAAATGGCCATTTTTTCATCCATTAAAATCTTATACTTAATAGTTGAAGTTATTTATCGCTAATGTTTTATCGCATAGTTTGTGCTATTTTTGTATCTCATGAGACCATCTTTTTTTTATTCATTAATGACCTTATCTCGATCACTTCATCATCTATTCACTTTTATGCTAACGATTTCCCACTTCGATATCCAACTTTCACTTTGAGAAAGAGCTTCCCACTTAACTTCAAATAGCTGTGCTAAAAGAGAGGGTGTGAGCATGGAGTAAAACAAATGGGTGTGGTTTCAACTTGCATCAAAACCTAGATCTTTATCTATTACTACGACAAAATATATCTATCACTACAACATCCATTCTTTGAAACAGGCAAGTGAAGGCACTCCCTTTTCATAATATATTGAGATATCTTCCTATTTGCTCTCTCTGATCATCATACTAATTATTTGTCACTAAAAAAACAGTTAATTTATAAGAAATTTATTCGATATTCATCAGTAATATATCCTCATTTTAGGAATTCCTTCAGACATACATGCAGTTGTTTGGTTCTTTTATGTAGTGTTGCACTCTATGTCTATCTGTTGTGTTATCCCGTCTACTATCATCATCAAAGACTCCTTTTTTTGATCTTAATAGAGGTATCTTAGAATTTTCAGATTAATAAAAACTCTCAAAAATCTTATACGTCTGACCACTCTTGTCAACCTCTTATATTCATACCAGTCAAACCATTGACAAAATTGATTATTCCTCTATATTATCTCATTCAAATTACTCCTTGAAACCACTCCTAAATTTATGAAACCTTCTGAGATTGCTCATTATGATTACATAGCTGTGTGTAATTGGAGGTTAAGAAATAGTCAATGGAAAACAACTCAGCTGACATTATTTTTCTAACTTTTCCCAATTGAACTCACGCCTATACATTTATACCAAATTTCCCCATGTATTCCGGAGGCTTCTCATAACTTTTATTCAATTCAACTCATAACCCTATATACTCTCGTGACCTACACTGACGTGTATAAATGACATAGAATTAGTGAAATTATCTTCTTGCATGCCTTCTGTGACTTATCATTTACCAATTAACAAATAACTTATATATGATCAATGTCATGGGTCTATTGGTACTACTACACATCTATGTACACACTAACATATCAATATTGCTACCTATAACTCTCAATATTGTTTTTACTTCATACCTTATAATGACCAAATTATACTATAATAAATATATTGTTATTATTATAGAAAATAACGCATATTACTATATTTTGTCAATATTTATCATGGTTATATTGTTTCATTTCTACATACTTTTATGTAGCTAATTTATGGTTCTAACTTACACGGACTAATTTCTCATATTATATATATATTATTTTACTACTTCTATTTATGATAATTATTATAATATACAGAAGGTAGGTAGCGGTGAGTGTAGCTTAGCAAATATATCATAAATTGCTATATTAGATAAAAATTTTTTATTATGTACGTAATGTTTTCGACTTATAAAAATTCTTTTTTACAAAGCTATAATACTATTTTCAATCATAATTAGAGAATAAGTGTTAATAAGTATAACAATAATGTTCTAACTATTGAAACGATAGGATAGGCTCCTAAAAATATTATTATATTAGATTTCTAAAATCTTCATTATTGTGTGAAAATATAAAAGTGCTAAAGCTTTGAATCATTAGCATATGGAAAGAAAACCTACATCTGACGATATTTTTCTTAATAAAACAAAGTGTGAATTACACGTATAGATATTGTTTGTTGTCAAGATAAGAACGAATAGTTATGTCGATATGGCTTTATTTAAAATTGTATTACGATTCCTGTCATTTTAGTTTTACACATATAGTGTATGATATTAATTTTGATATTGGTGTTAATATCTTTCTTTAATTGCTATTCCTGCCAAGTAGGCAAATTCTGGAATCTTAATCCTTGATCTCTATCTACAAGTGGAGTCTCTACTTCAATTAAATATTGGGCTCTATTAAATTGGTTCAAATTACTCAAATTGTAATTGTTGTATTCAACTCTGTATTAAAATAAATATAGGACGTATACCTTTTTATTTTATAAAATTTGATCGTTTTGATAATTTTACGCATAGCTGCTTAGGATTTTAATTAACACCATACCTTTTAAATGTTCCAGTGTTTATGAGTGATTTCATTCCTGTGTTTGTCTGGCGCTATTGTAGCTCTCTCTCTCCTTTAGATGGAAAAACATTAATAATCTATTCTAATATAATATAAAAAAACCCTCAATGTATGTAGCACTTGGGTAGATTGATTTGCCCGGACTCAAGATTTGCTGTAATTAGATAATGATTCCACATATAAAATAATTGATGGTTGTCCCTCTCATCTTATTCAATGTTTTATTTTCACTGTGTTAGCCAGCCTTATATTGAAGCATAGCTTTCGCTACTTAGAGAGAGACATTTTATAAATTTAAAGTATTCTCCCCTCCGTCTGAATTTATTTATAGTTTATAATTTAGAATATATAATTAAAGAATATAAACAGGGTTCGTTTATGAAAATTGCATTCGTTTGGAAGTTGTTGTTTTTGAGGGGGCGCATTTTACGCCCCATCTGAAATTTTTTTGTTGCTTGTCAATTTATCTTCAATATCAAAATATATTTTTATCAAATATTTTTGGGATCCAAAATGGGTTCCACTCTCTCGCTCGAAATTTAAATTTAATGAACATTCTTTATTGAATCTAAATCTTTTGATACCATTTATCTTTCTCGTTTTGTGTAATGACTTTCCTTGCTGTTAGCTCTACTGACACGATATAACCTCTCTTTTTTGTTATTATCTTATTGCTATTATCCCAGTTAACTTAAATACTTTGTTTTGGTACCTATTTCGAATTATGTCTGCTGAGTCTTACGTTAGTGTTTTTATTTGATTTCTCCTCCCCCCTCCCACAATTTTTGTTTAGTGAATCACCTAAACATTATTATTGTTATTAATGACATTTTATTTTGTCGTTTTCATAATTTTTTAATTTTTAGTAAATATTTATTGTTATTATCTTATACAATTTGGAACTTTCAGTGTGACTTAAATCACTTGATCAGCAGATCACGGTTTGGGAAATGGTTGTGGTTTTGCGGTTAGGTTGCGGGTTTCATTTATTAATGTATTGATTAATTGATTTAAGGTTAATAAATTAATATTTCTTGTGCTAATATTATAAATTATTTTTATGTAAAACTTTTTTTTTTTATAATAAAACAATGATATAATTTTTAGATTATTTTGATATATAAATAATTTACTCTGTTTTTATTCCTATTTATTAATTTATCATTTTCAAAATGAATTATATACTTTTACTTTTTAGAATACTCTATTATATATGTCATCTTATTATACTGTTATTTATTAATATATCTTGAAAGTTAAATTGCATTTTGTATTTGATATTTTATTTAATTTGGATGTGTCAAATAAGAATAAAAAATCCTATGACAAGTAAATATAATGTGATTTATATCTATAGTATCTAATGGTCATTCATTTAGTGATGCTAAAATGTTTAATGCCGGAATGGAAGGTATTGGAGTTGATTGAGATCGTTTGATTATTGGATAATTGGAAGAAAATTTATCTCAATATAATATCTACCTGTGAATTATGTTACTTATTGCAATTGATGATACTCTCTCTCGAATATAAATAAACTGGATATTATCCAAAGAAGCGATAAATGTTCATTGATATTGTCTTAACAGATGATCTTATTATATTCGAGATTGTAATAATATGAAAAAAGAACATGCCTAATCAAAAATAAGACGATCGTCAATTGACATATCTTATGGTGGTATTTTTCTAATTAATGGTTGTAAAGCTGGATAATTACACTGTAAGGAAGTGTAATAAGTTCTTATGAGTGTAACTTACTATATTTATTTCTATGGCTGTATAGTTATGAGGTTGAATGAGAATATTTAATGAATTAAGGTCGTTAAAAATCAAATCAAGAATAAAATTTAATCTAGTTAATTAACTTCCAACATGTATTTTGATTTGCTCCTATTTGTATAGTAAACTTACCTTACTCCATTTACTCTAAAGTATGTGGCCTCCTCCATTTTTCAATAATCACCATATCATACCTCAGCAATATTACGTACGTCTGGCTACAATTTCCATATTATTTAGATTACACCTATTATATTCCAAAAATATATATCAGTTGTCAGTATATAATTATCAGCACCTGATATATAGTATTATATGTGATTCAATAATTATCATAGGTAAAAGATAATAGTATTAGCCTCAGTAAAATATCTGTGTTTTGATGAGTATCCATAGATTATATGTCAAGTTCTCTGGATTAGAGTATTTATTATATAATTATTTTGTATAGAGATTTTACAATTTTTGCTGAATAGTGAACCAGTATTGAATCTGATATGCAATATTGGTTAAATGGCCCTTGGCAAATAAATCTTAAAAGGCAGTTTGATCTTAAATATATTATTACTTTATCTTCATATGATTGGGTCCTAAGCCAAATTATAACATATATAAATAATTCAATTATTAAGCTTATATCATAAACCACTTAAGATTATAGAGGAAATATTTACAGACAGGTATCAATTTAGCTAATGTATACTATTATTGGGAGTGGTGGCTAGAGAAAAATATCATTGATTATATGGCACAATAGTTTATCATTGAATTTTTGCTTTACAAAGGCTACTATCGCTTTATCGTATCCAGAGACCGGAGATTAACTCTATGAGAAATTTAAAAACACATAACTATACATATATTCTTGAGAAGGTATATATAACATTAAATGCTCCCATCGCTACTATGTAAGGTATGTGGATAAGATAAATAATCAATGAATTCTAATATGATACGTGATTCTCGTTTCTACTAAGTGCCATTCTAAAACATGTTTTTCGCTCTCGCTCTAGAAAGTTGATAAATGGTCAGACCACTGGTTTCCGAAAGCAAGTGCCACCTTTATCTTTATTCTGATATGACCTTGCAGGATTAAAAGCAAGGGATCGAAGAATCCCTAATCACGTGTGCTACGCCCAGGAACTGGGTTTACTGTTTTAACTAGGCAGCAGAAATCGAATTCGAAGAACAAAACGTCGAAAACAAAGAAAAGACAGTGGTCAATCTTCCGTTTTCCTTGATAGTAGGTTAGAAGGCATGTATCTGAAAGTGTGTGTTCAAGAAGTTTGTATATGTGTTACTAGATGCGGGATCATATATCTCAATTATTGATCTCATCAATACTGTCGCTAAGAAATAACAAAAAATCTTCTTAAGAGAAAAAAAGGTAGTTAAAACAATCGCGTAATAAATCCCTCTGCGCTATTGTTCTTAATATATTGCGACATACAAAAGGACACATTGCCAAAGATTTGCTGGTTATCTTGCCAATCACAAAATAAACTTGTCGGGAAAACAAGTTAACACCTTAGCGTGGAGAACAAGTGTGGAAGTGACCTTTAGGTGTGTTAAAAGAAGCAGATATGAAGTTACTTTGTGATGAAAATCGATTAATGAAATCCCAGCTATTCTGGATGAATAAGCTAAAGAAAAACTTCCTTACTGATTGTGCATTCTTGAAGAAGCCAACAGACTATAAATGAAAATTCTTTTAAAGAAAAAGGTCCCTTTGGAATTTGGAAAAGTAAGAAGTAGACGTCGTAGAAAAAGATCAGCATTTAAAACACTGAATTGTGGGGATGGCCATATTACAAAGTCTTCAAGAACTTCATTTAATCATTTAAACTGGACTCAAGTTCAATAAAAGACAAACCAGAAAAATAAATTTGTCTGCAGAGGTTTAATGAAGGAATCTCAATCAGGAATGGAAACCAGACCAAACTCTCTTCTAGAATTAAAAATCTGGTTGCAAGGATGTTTATAATAGAATACTTTTGCGAAAACGAATTTTGTACGTATTTTCAGATGCTGCTGCTTAAAAGTTTTCCCGTGTTGTATCTTTTTCAGTTTCATGCATAAAATCTCGGGTACTTACACCGCTCAACAAGTAATTGGTGCATATCGGAGAGATAAATTGTTTGAGCATTTCTTTGTAACCACACATTTTTCAATCCCGATTTAAGGATTGTAAGTGATGTAAGTAACATACCGCTGTCCATCATGCCAGTCGAATAAGATGTATTTAAAAAGTCGGTAACCGACATGTCCCCTCTTAATTTTCAAGGATCCCATAAACTCCTCTAAACCATTTATGCATGTTGCTCTGCTCTTGATTTGCTCCAGCTACCCTTATCAAAATCTTGTAATTCATATTTGTTAACTGTAATAGATCATAACAGTAAATTCCTTCACGCTATACCAGTAAGAAACAAAAAATCAGAAACTATAGCTCTTGCTTTGAAAAGACTTTTACCAACAATACATTACTAAAAATTCCTAATGCTGTTCTTACTGACCGGGGATTAGAATTTACGGGTAGAGTCGAAGAACTATTATCAGAATACAATGTGAAACATCTTTTTACGAGCAGTTATACAGCTTGGGGAAATGGATGCTGTGAACGTGCGAATAAAAGTATTTCTGATTTGTTGAGAAGCACAGTTGTGGACCCTAAAAGTTGGGATGAGCATCTTCCGAAAGTAATTTCAATATACAACAACACTCATCATTCTGAATTAAATATGTCCCCTGCTGTATATATTTTGAATACCAAACATGATGTGAATAATAGAATTTTGATACCCAGAACAGATTTCAAATTCTGGGTCCGGGGACACGAAAAATTCCGACCATTTGATGTGGGAGAACTAGTCATCAAGAAAATTATAAGGACATCTGATAGAGTTGCTCACAAATTAGATGAAAAGTATAGCGGTCCATATGAAGTATTGAAAGTATTTTCTAATAACTTAACTTACGAAATAAAATCCTGTATGGATGGAAAAGTAATACAAGTGCATTATCACTACTTACGGCCGTGGAAAACGACCCCGGAATATTTGAAAACTTCTGAATTATTCAAAACATATTATTCTGATTTTATTGCCGAAATTTTCGGAAAAGAAGCAACAGTAAAAGTTCCATTACAGTATGAAGAACCCAAAGAGGAATTGGAAAATGAAAAAGAACCCGATTATTATGAACTGTTTCTTGCTCCAGATTTGAGACTTGTTACTCCAGACGTAAGTCCAATAGCTCTAAGTTATACAGAAACTCTAGAACATTTATCCACACTCCAGTCTATCAGAGTTCCGATTGAAGTTATCTCAAAATACTTATCAAAATATTTTTTGAGTGAAAACAAAATACGAAGACCTTACGCTTTAAACTTGATGGAACATATTAAACGACATTGAACACTAGCTTCAGAAATAACCAGGCATAAACACAAATAATCATGACATAATGACACAGAATCTAAATAATTAGAACTCTATATACTCTTCTAAGTTTTCATAATTATTTTGGATGTGAGCAGACAGATACATTACTCTGAAGAGTTTGATCTGCTTCAAGAGCTATGCATTTAACTGAATTTTTTTCAAATAAATATTTTTGCAATTAACGACTGAAGAGGAAAACTCCTTGACTCGTTTGATGTGCTATATTATTATCTGTGTTCATCAGTTGTGTCGAACTTATCATTATGATACTGTTCTCGAGATGACAAGAGAGCAGAGAGTATGTCGTAAGTAGAATAGAGGTCAGCTTGTTGAAGAAAGAATATTCACAGAGAGAACAGAGAGAATGAGAGATCATTGTATGTTGACTGAGAGAAGAAGTCATAGAATATTTCGATATCTCCCAGAACAACAGAGAGGTTGAAAGGCAGCAGAGAGAAGAGAGAATGCGACAGAAGAAGATAGAAGGAATCAGATTTTCATGTTACCGTCGTTCGAACAGAAAACTTGACGCAGTGGAGACAGAATTGAGCGAGAAAATGAAAGTAGAATGGAACTTAGGATTGTTGTAAATGATGACTTCGAGAGAGACTGACGTGCAACGGGTAAGAAATAAACGAAAGGAAAGGATACGAGGTGTTTGAGTGAGAGAGATGAGATGATAGACATCCTAATCACTTTATATTCATCAGTTTTAAAATGTTTCTTAATATTCTTTTCTCTCGTAGTTAGTATTAGATCTATTATTATTTCTCCTAGATAACAGGGTAGTAAGTATGATTTTTACCATGGTTATGGCTATTACTTCTATTGCAGGTTTCTCTTTGGAGCATCTTGATAAAGTATTGCATTTCATCGTTTTCTCAT
>JABUQX010029858.1:40000-53537 GCA_015478945.1 Trachelipus rathkii
CGAGTTTGCGTTCGTTTTTGTTAAAAAACCCGCAAATTCGTAAAATGCCTAACACACGTAAAGGAATTTCCTTAATTCTATAAGGTTGCTATTTCCTGTGATTGCGGAATTTGGCACGTTCTTCCGAAATGTGTTAAACCAAAAAAAAGATGGCGGCGTGGTAGGCCGTTTGAATTGATGAATATTTATTCAATAAAATCAGCTTTAAAATCTAATTTCTTCCTAAATCGATAAACTCCATCACAATAGTTGAAATCAAATTTTTTGTAATATAAACCATTTTTTATTAGTTTTTTTCTGTTTATCCGAAATCGACGAGCTCCATTCACAACAGCTGATTTCAATTGTTTCAAAAAATAAAAGTAAAACCTCGCAAGAAATTGTTTTCGTTTTTGCACGAAATTCAGGCAATTAGGTACAGGCAATCAGGAGTGCCAAAGAAGTCTTATGTATGTTAAGTGTAGGTTTATGTGTTTTTATATAAAAAGATTCCAAATTTTTAAGTTCTTCACCTTTAGAAGAATTTTGAAGAATGGAGAATTTTTGAAGCCGCTAGACTGTGCCTATTTGAGGTCATAGTGATCTTTGACAGCTAAATTTTCTGGTTGAGAGTTGGGGAGATTATTTCGAAAGGAAATGCCCATGCTGTTGAAGGCTCGCATCTTTAGTTGTAAAGAAAGTTTGACTACATAGTCGATGTTACAGTTGGCACATTTAATATTTGTAAACGATGTGTGACCTCAAGTTCAGGGGGATGCTTTCTTTAATCTTTAAAGAAATCTGCCAAATTGAGTTGTTGTTAATAAAAAGATATAAGAAACTTGCATTGTGGATAAGTTTTTGTTTAAGATGTTTCTAATCTGAAAGTGAAGATCCATTGAAGGGGTCAATGCAGGAGCCGAGCATAAACAGGAAGTTTTGGAACATCATATGCAGTAGTTTTAGGGCGATAAATGTTATCGAGAAACGTGTAAACAAGTTTATCAAAAACGTTAGTTAGAGAGATAAAGGCTAAACCTAGAAAATTTTCAGAGAAAGGGGATTTCTTCATGGAAAAACTTCCAATCAGAACAAATAACAAACAGGATTGTGTCTGCGGGATCTCAGACCCTGCAATTTTATGATTAAATGAGATAGAGATACCGAAATTAGTTTTCCAAGTAATAGTATTAGTGGGCTTGCCGATAAAAATAGAAAGTAGCAAGTCACTAATATTTTAACATGGGACTATTTCTTAGTTCTATATCCTTTAATCATAATTGTAAATAATTCGAAGCGTTTGCGATAGAATGAATTTTAGAATATTTCTTTTGCTTTTAATTTAGACAGTTTTCGTTTTTGTCACTGTCATTTGTGCTTCGCCTCGATAAGTAAATGCTCACACAGTTTTAGTAGTAATTTCCTGTTTCAGGGTTCATACTTTCTGGAAAGTCAGGGAAAGAAAATCAGTCAGGAAAGGTCAGGGAAGCGTTTTAAGATATGCTGAAAGTCAGGAAAATTCCAAAAAAGTCCGGGAAATATTTTAAAATTTCAAACATATGAAGGATGATCCATGGACCAGGTTACATATTTTTGATATATTTTTTTTCCTTACTGTATAATTGTGGAATGAGAGATGTTTTTGATAAGTGAATGAAAAGGATGGACGAGGACGACCATTCCATAAATCTAACTTCTATCCTGTTTCTTTCTATTTTTAGTTCACTATTACCTACTATTCTTCCTATTCTGTCAGTAGAGGTTGTTCCAAGTTCATCCTTCCGATTGAAGGTGATTGGTATATGGATGTGTTTTAGACTGTATGACTTATGACTTAATCTGTTTATATCTTTTTCTTTTTAGGGATTTATACTTTTTTTTTTATAGGTTTGACGAAGTGATTTTGGATTTTTGTGCAGTTTGACAGCCGAAAATCTCTCAACAACCAACCCATTACAAAATGTTTCTGATTCAAATCAAAGATGTTTTCTTAATAAATGCAAGCTGGCTCTTTTTAAATGCTTTCCTTAGAACGTGAAATCAGTTTTTTAACGAAAGTTCAAAGTCAGATCACCACTTGGTCCATTCTGTTCACAGATTTTACAATGTCTCGTATTAATATTAATGGAAAGATTTCTTAAGTCCAGTAAATGCCTTACAACCAACAACTAAGCTTTTTGCATTAGATTTACATGACAAAGACAATTTGCTTGATGTAAAAGGTATTAATCTTGGATTTGGATTTCAAACAAAAATTCTCAAAGAAGTCACTTCGAATGAAAGTAATATCCTAAAATTCAAACTTGAATGCCAGAATGTGCTAATCAAAATGACAGAAAAGATATTATAAAGATGTCCTCTGAAGTACAAGCCTGTCCAAGGGCTCTCATCATTGGATCCTAATATAATTTTTCATCAGCCAGAACAAGGGAAACAAAGATTTGCTTTATTGCTAGAGGCATTGTACACCAATAACTGAATCACAGATTATGTTGCTGATAAAGCAAAAGCACGATACACTCTACTTTGCAGTGAAGCTCATTCTACCCCTTGAATTAAAATTCAAAATATTTTGGATGGTGATTGTCCTTCTAAGAGACTTGATGAATTTTTTTTCTTCTATAGTACCTGTGCATCAATGTTTATGCGGAATTGTGGCAAATTTTAAATTATGGACTAATATTTTTCCCATGGAAATGCGACAGTGGAAGCAGGGTTTTTCTGTAAATAAAGCAATTTTAAGTAGAGAATCTGAAAGAACGTCTGATTTCTCAAAAGAACAGTGCACAATGCTATAAGATCTCATAAAAGTATTCATAAAGTTCCTATACAACTTACTCAAAAATGTTTACAAATGATAAGAGCTGCATAGGATTGATAATGAAAGAAATCTCAAAGAAAAAGAAAAACTTACATTCATCAACACAGATCAATAAACTTGAAGAGCAGAGAAAGATGTTAAACTGAAAGCTTTGACAGAAGAAGACTCTATACAAATCAAATTCAGATGCTTGAGAAGAAAAAGTTAACCTAAATCTCCATTTAGAACTTTGTGATCACAGTGGACCGTTATTCACCTAGGCTATTTATGTAATTTTAAATTTATTATATTTTTTTTTTTTTGCATAAATAAAACTGTTTAATTTTTGGTAAAAAATAAAAAAAAGTGCGTTGGACGGCTATGGGGAGGTATAAAATCGATTACTTAAAAAAAAAAATTTTTTAAAATTCATTTTAAGACCAACAATTTTTCAAAGTAATTTTCAAATAAACTTAATGTTTTGAACTGAGTAAATAGGCTGCAATAAGGATTAATAGATATTTTATACGCCAAAAATAACGAACACGCTGGTCAAGGGAAAATTTGGCGAATTGGCCAGGGATAGTCAGGGAATTCCAAATTTAAAATTTCAGTGTGAACCCTGTGTTTAAACGACCGGCGATTTCGTGCTTGGTTTACTTTTGCTTTTAAACATTGGAATCAGCTGTTGTGATGGCGCACGTGTTTTTTGGAATAAACAGAAATCAAAATAACAAATGATTTATATTACAATAATGGATCAACTATTTGTGATGGAGTTTTCCATTTGGAAGAAATAGTTTTAAAGCTGATTTTATTGAATGAAAATTCATCAATTCAGACACCAAGCCGCCATCTTGTTTGTTTATATTTTTCGTAAGAACGTGCTTTAAATTCGGCAAGCACGAGAAATAGCAACTTTACAAAATTAAGGAAATTCCTTATGTTTGGTGAGCATTTCTTGCGATTTTTCGGTAAGTTTGACAAAAACGAACGCAAACTCGAGCAATTTCTTACGTTTCGTAAGGCACAAATAACAAAAATAAAAAAGGCTATATATATATACTATATATATATAATATATATATATAATATATATATATATATATATATATATATATATATATATTATATATATATATCATATATATATTATAATATATATATATATATATATATATATATATATATAAGGCCATTTTATAGGAGTAAAAGTATCGGTATCAGGTTATCGGGTATTGGCAAAATTTCGGTATCGGTATGGCATCGGTATCGTAGTGAAAAACTTGTGAGTACTTGTATCGGTATCGGTATCGGACGAAAATTTTGGGTATCGGTGCAACACTATATATAATATAATATATATATATATATATATACTATATATATATATATATTTATATATATATATATATATATATATATATATATATATATATATATATTAATATATATATATATATATATATTAAAGAACTACTTTGAGAAGTATGGAACCGTGGAGAACCTCAATGCAGCAAGTGAAAACCGTCCAAGCCACCAAGGACGTCCCGGAGGTGTATAGGCCAAGCTGGTCGAGAGCGTGAGAGAGTCGGTTTAACAAAGTCTGAGCGCCTCTGTGCTCAAGCGAAAGTCAGTCCTCAGTATATCTTGTGGAGACTTGTGGAAGAGTACTAGTAAACGATTATAAGGCTTACCCATACAAAATTACAGACGCAAAGCAACCCTTACAGCCTTGACAAACAGAGAGAAAGGCTATGGCAGTCAGTTTACTGGAGAAGACCAGGAGACCCTAGATTCCTTAACTTCCTTTGGCACCTCAATGAAGTCCACTTCATCTTGAATTAAAGGTGGAACTCAAGACAAATGTCTTCTCGGGGACTCAAACCAATGCAGTAGCCACCAAGCCTCTTACATTCCTCTAAGTACACATATGGGGCTGCAAATCTCTGCCAGAAGGCATCAATCAGACCATTCTTTGAGAATTGCGGCGACACTGTCCTTCACTAAAGAACGGTTTGTTGGAGGTCCTCAAAACTAAGAGTGAGTTGCAGACCCTCCTATCTGTCGCTTATGATGAAAGTTCTGGTTCAAGCAAGATGGACAAGCTCTCCATCACTCACAAACCTGTGCCCGAGATTGCTGAAAGAGAAACTTTGGGGCCTTGTGATCCAGTCTCAAGACTGATTTTGAGTGGGTACCTCATAGCCCAGAAGACCTAGTCCCCAGATTTCTTTCTTTGTGGCTATTTCAAGGACCGAGTGCACGCAGGGAGAGCTAGGATCATCACTGAACTCGAGGAAAGCATCAGGGACGAGATAAGGCCATTCCTCGGTCTGTTTGCAAGGACGTCTTGGACAACTTTGTGCTGCCCATCAAGAAATGCACGGAGCTAAATGGAGGTCATCTCGAACACATGCTCTAGATGAAGAAGAATAAGCCAAAGACTTTCATGTTTCAATTTAATGTTCTAAACAATAAACTAGTTATAACAAGTTTCATACTTTCATTTAATTTCAACAAAATATTAAGAAATGAAGCCTATCGAAAGCTGGGGCCCTTTTTTTTTGTCCCTGTAAATATATATATTTTTCAATTATCAAGATTTATTCATATGAAATTTATTCTCTATTTCACATGATGTTTAGGTTATTCTCACATATTACTGTATTACATTTTTATCTGACTATATCAACAAAAATATTTTTGATAGTAATTATCCTCTTTGAAGCTTAAAATAATATAATATTTCAGGTTAAGTATTAAGCAAAATGAAATCCGATCATCTCTGAGCAATCTTGTCCTTTCCGAGGAAGAGTTCAGTAAAATAAATCGTATACCTCGTGAAACATCTTTACGCTTCAGCCAATACGTACTGGTTAACTTACTTATATTCAATTATTATTATTATTATTATTATTTTATTATTATTATATATTATTATTATCTATTATTATTATTATTATTATTATTAATTATTATTATTATTATTATTATTATTATCATTATCATTATCATTATCATTATTAGTAGTTTAAGTTTAGCTTCCAAATCACAAAATGTTTTCTTCTAATTTCCTCTTAATTTTTTTAAAACTATTCTAGAAAATAATTTACGAAGAAAGTATGAGGCAAATTTATATTTATTAGTTCCTGATCGGTTTCGTCCGTAAACCTCGGACATCTTCAGAGTTTCGATTCTAACAAACCCTAATTAAGTTTAGCAAAAGATTTAAGATTAACAAACTGTTGTGCAAAGGTAGCATTTCATTTTATATTTAATCTAAAGGACACACGTTGAAACTTTTATGTTAATCTGCTGGTTTGTGGTGTCTTATGTAATAAGCTTCAGCTATTTTTAGTTTTTGCGCTTCACATGAGGAGTGTAAAATTTTAAATGACTTTAATATTTCGGGTACAGTTGTCTTGTTATGCTCAGTGAATAAATGTTCATATATTTTACTGGTTTAAAGCCGGTGCTGGTTATGCCCCTATCTGTTAATCATAATTAGTCGTGTAACCCAATATACGTCGAACGTAACAGTCAGACTCTGACATGTCGAATTGGTACAAGCCTACACTACAGTCGGGTGAATTACACTGAAAGAGTATCCTTAAGTAGAGAAGTCAGGAGAGATATTCTTGTTTTTGTGTATGTTTAACTGGTGATTTTAGCAGTTGCTTGTAGATTTTATGTGGGTGTTAGTAATGCAGCGTAGGCATTTTACTCTTTATCGAAGTCTTTTGCATTTGAAGTTTTAAAATAGAAGTTAATGCTTTCAGAGATGACTGTTCGGGTATTGTCCTGTTTTTTATTGAGTTGTTGATTGTTTTGTATATTTTTTCTGTTAAATTTAAAGGTACTTACAGTTGGTCAGTGCCTCTGTTTCATTCTTTTACTTCAACTCAAAATGACATTCCCAATTTGAGCACAATTTTTATAAACTCTATATATGAGGTGTTTTAACAATTGAATTCTTATAACTTCTGGGGAGTAGAAGTTGTAATTAAGATATATACCATTATCAGTTGGCTTGACATGTACGCCTGTAAAAAGGTTCCATCATCATAATCTTTGATTTTTAATTATCAGAAAAGTTAATATTATTTTAAGAGAGCAGATGTGAATTTGAGGCAAGAGGCTTTGTGAGGCGAGGTTGATAACTGAAGAAATGTCTGTACGGTTCCTAAATATAGTAATGGTGTCATCAACGTATCTTATATAGAAGACTGGGTTGAAGGTGTTGTTTTCCCTCAAAAAATTCATGGTTTTCTAGCTCGACATTAAAAGTCAGCGAAATGTGGGCCCAGAGAGTGAACCCAGAGTGGGCAACACCATCCTTTCTGCAGGTAGCAAGCTATCTAAAGAATGTGTAAGTCGGTTCAGTGCACGATATTGCTATTGTTGATCATTGAGGTTTTCAAGCTATTGTCGTAGGAGGGGTATTAATTGGAATTAGTAAATCGGAGTTTAATTATAATATCTACTGTAGTGTCCATTCCCGCATGTCCGATCTGCGGCTGTACGGGTCGACGTATATTGGTTACACCACTAATAGATTAACAGATAGGGGCATACCAACACCGCTTTAAACCAAGTAAAATATATGAACATTTAAATTCACATGAGCATAAGACAGACAATTATTACAGGCAATGCAATATTTAAACCTCCTCATTTTATCGTAAAACCCAAAAATAGCTGAAAGCTTATTACATAATTCATCTCAAACCTTTCTTTTAACAGAAAGTTTAACGTAATGTCCCTTAGACTAAATAAGAAACCACCGTGGAAAAGGGCGAGTAAAAAATTTAATACATTTTAATTATTCATCTTTTGAAAATATAGTCACTCATTTTTTACAATCGTAAACTCTGATAGATGTCCGCGGCTTTAACGGACGAAACCGATCAGGAACTTAATAAATAGTAATTTGCCTCGATACTTCTCGTAAATTATTGTTCTAAACCGTTTTAAAGAAAATTAATGGCAAAAATCCTAAGCCTATGCGGTACTCAGGCTCGTAAAATAAAACTTTATTAAACAAAAGCTGATATAGAATCTCTATATTTATTATTACTATTATATTATTATTATTATTATATTATTCATTATGCATCACTTATTAATATTATTATTATTATTATTATTTATTATTATATTATATATAATTATAAATTATTATTATTACTCTATAATTACTATGATTATAAAAACCAATAAAATTTTTTTTCCAAAATGTAAGATTTCCTTTTTTTTTTTTATTTTTTTTTTTTATTATTATTATTGTGATTTTTATTATAATGATGGTTTAGACTTAGAGTCTAGAATTCTAGATAGTACTTCTCTTAATGTTATTTAGTCTTATCAATTATTATTATTTTATTTAATTATTTTATTTATTATTATTTGTATTTATTATTATTATAAATGCTATTTTATTACTTATATTATTATTATTATTTATATTTATATATTATAATATATTATTAAATTATTATATTATTAATTATAATTATTATTATTATTATTATTTTATTATTATTATTATTATAATTATTATAATTATTATAATTATTATAATTATTATAATTATTATAATAATTATAATTATTATAATTATTATAATTATTATAATTATTATAATTATTATAATTATTATAATTATTATTATTATTTCCCCAGATTGGAAGTGAGGTGCGTAGCATACACCGTAACAGAAAGGTAGTAGAAGAACATGACGCATGTCGAAAGAAAGCCCCCCTCCCCCTCTTTACCGTCCCCACCATACCCTTAAGTGAAAGTTCGTCGCAGTCAGAATAATCCACCTTAGGGTTTCCCGAGACTGTGACGGACACTCACTGTGGTATCTCGTCAATGTGGGGTTCATCCCCTGGGGAAAGCCCACAACCATACCCCCCTTCCAAAATCCCGCCATTCACTCCTGTTATGTACCTTTTCCTCTCCTTCAAGCATTCCTTTACTGACTTAATCCACTTTTTCTTTGGCCTCCCAGCTTTTCAATTCCCAGTACACTCACCACTATACCTCCGCTTAACCAACCGACTATCATCCATCCTTTCCAAATGACCAAACCATCTCAACGTACTCTCGTTTATTCTTTCATTTGCGCCTTTCTTCACACCACACAACTCCATAATGCGTTCATTTCTCATTTTATCTATTCTTCTCACACCTAACACCCCCTTAAGATTGTCCATCTGGACACATTGTACCTTAGATCTATATCTTATTATTATTATTATTATTATTATTATTATTATTATTATTATTATTATTATTATTATTATTTTTATTATTTTTATTTTTATTTTTATTATTATTTTTATTATTATTATTATTATTATTATTATTATTATTATTATTATTATTATTATTATTATTATTATTATTATTATGTTTGAGCACCCTACCCCCAGTTATGGGGAGGCAAGGAACATGTGATATTATTATTATTATTATTATTATTATTATTATTATTATTATTATTATTATTATTATTATTATTATTATTATTATTATTATTATAATTATTATTATTATTATTATTATTTTCTTTCTTTCTTTCTTTATCTTCCTTTTTTTCCCCAAGATTGGGAGTAAGGTGCGCTACAAGGCCATCGGAAAAGAAAAGCAGTAGGAAAGCAAAAATGACAAAAATGTCGAAAAGAAAGCCCAGCCTTACCGCCCCCTCTGTACCATTGATTAGTCAGAACTCGTCACAGACAGAAAATCCACCCTATAGCTTCATGGGACCGCGACGGACCCTCACTATGGTGAATCGTCAATGTAAGGGTTCATTCCTTGGCCCAGGTGGGCTACAACCATGCCCCCATACAAAAACCCCCGCCATTCTCTCCTCATGCACCTTTCTTCTCGCCTCCTGCCAAACTCACATTTCTCTCTTCAGACATTCGTCACCGACTCAATCCACCTTCTCTTCGGTCTCCCAGGCCGGTCGGTTCCCAACACACTCACACTATACATCCGCTTAACCAACCGACTAATATTCATCCTTTCCACATGACCAAACATCTCAACATACTTTCAATTTTATTCTCTCATTTACTCCTGTTTTCACACCACACAACCTCTTAATACGTTCATTCCTCATTTTTAATTCTTTTCACACCTAGCATGCCCTAAGATTGTCCATGCTGAACACATTTGAAACTTTAGATCCTATACTTCCTTATTCCAGACCAATAGTCTCCTACTATAACAATAACACAGGTAACAACATACCCTCTCGTAAGACCCTAGCGCACTCAAGACTTAGTCCTTCATTCACCAATGATTTAATGCACCAGCAACCTTCCTGCTTTCACACTTTCCTATCTACACTCTGCATCATCCGTGTCCTTCTCATCCAACATATAGCTAAAATATTTAAATTCAGACACTTTGTTCCAGCTGCTCAACCATCTAACATAACTCTTCAACACTGAGGACTGTCCTCACTCACAACATAACACTTACTCTTATCTACGTTTCACTTTCAAACCCCTCCTTTTATCACCATGAGAATCTCAAACCATCCTCTCAAACTCTATTCAGATTCGCAACACAGACCAAATCATCCGCATATAATAGGTTAGGGCACCTTCCAATCTCTTCCATTCTCCATCCAATTCTAACACCACTTCTGCCATCCCCACCTCGAATTCTTCATACCCCCCATCCATATACAAATTGAATAACAAGGAGACATAACACACATCCATGTCTCACTCTGCTATTAATCCCAAAACCAATCACCATTGACACCCTTTTTTATTCTTACACACCTTCACTATCGTCATACATGACTTTGTTTTTTCCATTCAGAAGCCTACCACCATACACCATATATCACTAACACCTTGCCATAGAGCTTCCTAATTAATCTACTATACGCCTGTTGCAAATCCATAAAACCTAAATCAATTTATTCTTCTCTCCCTCAATTTTCTCAATCAATTTGTTTCAATGTAAAAAGATTTGATTCCCACATCCTCTACCCCTCCTAAACGCACCTTGTTTTTCATCCAATCAGTCCTTCAAGTCACTCAACGCACTCTATCGGCCAAAATACCAGCATATTATTATTATTATTATTATTATTATTATTATTATTATTATTATTATTATTATTATTATTATTATTATTATTATTATTATTAATTATTATTATTATTATTATTATATGCAAACTCGCAGCGATGAAATTACCTCCCATTTGGCTTATGGTAAGTAGGGTCTCCCATGACATTTCAGTGCCTAATGATTCGCATTTCTTTCTGTTTCATATCCAACACTCATCCTCAGACAACACTTACAGACACCACCCTTTTATCTACATATCATATACACATATTATATCCACACCCCTCTTCTAAGCAAAACATTAACAGACATTCCCTATCCCTGATATCCCTATGTGTGGGGGAGAAAGAATTGCTCACACCATATGTCCTGCGTGTCGTAGAAGGCAACTGAAGGGGACGGTGGTAGTTGGGTTGGCTGCCCACTTCCATTTATTCTTTTGCCAGGAATGGCTAATGCATGCCTCGGGGAAGGTCGGGATCGCCGTAAGCGGCCTTCTATCTTTCGGCGAAAATGTATGAATCGTATGGGTATATGGAATGTCAGAGGAATAAAATGTTGAGGAGAAGAAGAGAGAGGTGATGGATGTATTATAGAAAGGGCACATTTAATTTGCTTAAGAATGACAGCCATTAACAGTGTTCACGGAACAATGAAAATGAGTAGTGTGTGTTGAAATGTGTATGGCTGGTGTGGAAGAGAATGCGGGGGGAGAGAAGGATTGCACTCCTGATGAGTGACTTGTGGTACATAGCTTGGTAAGATTTTTGTGTGTGTAAGTACTGAATTCTATAGTGTAAATTTAAGTTTGAAAAGGTCAAGGTACATGTGTTGCGACATAAATGCTCCATCTGAGAGTAAGGTTTGAAGAGAATACGATTTTCTTGGATAATTGAATGTATGTTTTGGATGTGGGCGTAGGGCTTCTGATTGATTGTGGTTGGGTGACCTAAATGTTGGATAGGTGATTCAAAAAATGGATGGTATAATATGTGACTTTGGGGTGTCGGTAAAAAATGAGAACGGTAGGAAGGTGATTCATTTCTGTGAGGAGGGAGGTATGTGTGTAAGTAATACTTCTTTAAACACAAGAGTTATTCATAAGTATACTAAGTTCGTATTGGTAGAGAATGGTATCGAAGTGAAAAAGTTTGATTGGTTTTATGTTGGGAAAAATTAGAATGTCTTGGAGGTATGTGTCGGCAATGTTAATCAGTGAGGGGGTTAGGAATGGGATTATCGGATCATTGTGTTGTTTTAGTAAAATTAAGTTAGTGGGGGCTTGGATGGAGAAGGTGATCAGGAAGGAAGTGGGTAGCATTAAGAGTGAGAAGTTTTAAGTACAACGTAATAAGGAAAAGTATTTAAGAGCGCTTGGAAGTAAATCAGTTGAATGTGAACAAGTTGAAACTGAACAAGTCTGGAAGCAAATGAAGGAAGTGGTTGTTACTAGTGCAAAAGAAGTATGTGGACGTGCTAAAGTAGGAGGTAAGATTGTTAACAGTTAGTGGTGGAAAGAAGAGGTGATTAAAGCGATTAAAAGTAAAAAAGAAGTGTGGTTGAATGAACTGAAAGCCAATGATGAGGTTTCAAACGAAAGATGTTTGGAATTATATAAGGAGGAAAAAAGAAATACTAAAAGAGCATACATTAGGCGAAAAAAAGGGGTAAATTGAACACACTTTGGAGGAGGATTGATGGGGACTTACAAGGGAAATAGTTAGAGCTACCGTGCTGAAAGGTTAATAAAATGAAATAAACGGGAATCTGTTAGAATAATGACATAGGTATGGTACTTTTGTAACTGATGAAATGGATGTGAGGGGAATGTTGAGGGAGCACTTCGAAAATTTGCGTAACATTGGCAGTAATGAAGAGGTGATAGTGGAATGTGTGTGGGTTTGTGCTGGTGCAAGAAGGATAGGATATTTTGGCGGTGAAAAGTCATTAGTAGGAGGAATAATGGGTAATATGCGACAGTTGAAGAATGGTAAATCTGCAGGTATCGAACTGAAATTACTGGTGAAATGATCACCAGAACGGAGGCGAGATGGTGACTGATTGGATTTGGGAAATTGTGTAACAAAGCGTTTATGGAGGGTATAGTTCCGAGGGATTGAGAGGAGAGCAGTAGTTGCACCCTTAATATAAGGGTAAGGGAGATAAGGGGTAACTGTAGGAATTATCGGGGAATTAGTTTATTGAGTGTTGTAGGGAAGGATATTTGCTGGTATATTTGGTCGAGAGTGCGTCCGAGTGACTGAGGAATGGATTGGCGAAGAAGAAAGGTGCGCATTCAGAAAGTGGTAGAATGTGTGGATCAAAATCTTTACATTGAAACAAATGATTGACAAAATGAAGAGAAAAAATATATTGTATTTAGGTTATATGGATTTGCAACAGGAGTATGTTAAAGGATGTTTCTCCAAAGGCTATCTCTTTTTGTTATTACGACATTTTGGACTAAGTCTAAAAAGAGTTCGTGACCTCAGAAATGGAGATCAAAAATTATGTATGACGATAGAATAAATGGAGTCGAAAGTGATTGGTTTAATATTAATAGCAGAGTGAGGCAGGTGTGTGTGTTATGTCTCTTGGTTATATCAATATGTATAATGATGTGGATTATGAAAGAGTACTCCGCTCACCACC
>JABUQX010029859.1:15000-22500 GCA_015478945.1 Trachelipus rathkii
TAAAATTTTTTTAATTTAAATCAATGAAAAGTGGAAAGTTTAAATATAATAAAATGGTAAGAAGAATAAATTAATTAGGTATGTTTTGTTAAGATTTTTTTGAAAAAAGGTGTGGTGATCAATAATTTGTTAAGTGTGGGATCTAAAGAGTATTCGCCTTGTAGTTTGTTATAGTTGGGGAGATTTTTTATGCAAAGGGATTCAATTAATTTGCGTTGTAGGGGGTCAAGTACCTGTATGATAGGGGTCATGTCATTGAGGTTAATTTTGTGATTGAGTTGTGAAGTTAAATTTTAAACTCTTCAAAACTTAGATCGACACCCAAGAAATTCTTTACTGCTTTAACTTCTCTCAAGAATAATCATAATATTGTTGTTACTAGATCAGATAAGGGACAGAATTTAGTAATTTTGAACAAGGATGACTATATTTCTAAATGTAATAATCTCCTTAATGACAATAACACTTACACACTCCTTAACAAAAATCCTCTCAACAATTCTCACATTCGGTTCAACCAACATCTTAAACTCATCACCAAAGATTTCCCCAACCTCACTAATGAACTAAAACCCAGCCTTCCTCGCCTCTCACAATTTTATGGTATCCCTAAGATACATAAACCCAACAATCCTGTACGTCCTATTATTTCTAACACTAATTCCGTTTCTTACAAGTTGTCTTCATGGCTATCTAAACAACTTAAACCTTTACTTGGCCAAATCTCCCCATCTCATCTTAAAAATACTGATGATTTTATTCTCAAAACACGTCATATTTCACCTCACACTAACCACATCCTTAGTTTTGATGTCACTTCTTTATTCACCTCTGTCCCTGTACCTTTCACTATCTCTTTACTAGAACGTTATTTCTCTGAAAACACTTACAACCTAGCTTATCCTTTTCCTTTCCTTAAAAAACTCATATACCTCACTCTTGAACATAATTTCTTCCACTTCAACAATCTTTACTATAAACAAAACACAGGCCTTAGTATGGGCTCTCCTTTGTCCCCTATACTCAGCAACTTATTTATGGAACTGATTGAACACTTTTTTATTCTCAACCACCCTCTTCTCTCCAACACTACTTGGCTCCGCTACGTTGATGACATTTTTGTCTCCATCCCTCTAACCACTGACCCTAGTCTCATCCTTAATTTTATCAATTCCATACACACTAATATCAAATTCACTATGGAACTCTCTATCAACAAAACACTACCTTTCCTTGACACCCTTCTCTCTTGGCATAATAGCCCGACCTTCTTATATCGTATTTACCGTAAACCTACTTTCAATCCCTCTTACACTCATTGGTTTTCCTCACACACAACCAACACAAAAATTGGCATTCTTACTTCCCTTTTTCTTAGAGCCTTACGTATATGTTCCCCCCCTTTCTTACAAACTGAACTTAATTACATCTTCACTACCTTCAACAAACTTTCTTACCCCAAACACATCTTAACCCGTTCCCTTAAAAAAGCTAAACATAAACTATACAACCCAACCATCGGTTTACCACCCAAATCCTTCTCTTATCTACCCATCCCACATGTACCTCACACCTCTATCATAAGATCTTTACCTGAATCTTTAAGACTTACCTCTTCTAATACATCTTCTCTCAAACGGATTTTCAAACCTCCCACACACACTTCCCAAAACATCTCCCAATGTGTTTACAAAATCCCCTGTTTTAACTGCACCTCTTGCTACATTGGAGAAACTAATGATTTCACTAGACGTAAAAAACAACACAAAGAAGACCTCATAAAAGACTCACAAAATTCTGCCCTCACTTTACACAGATCACAACTCAATCACAAAATTAACCTTAATGACATGACCCCTATCATACAGGTACTTGACCCCCTACAACGCAAATTAATTGAATCCCTTTGCATAAAAAATCTCCCCAACTATAACAAACTACAAGGTGAATACTCTTTAGATCCCACACTTAACAAATTATTGATCACCACACCTTTTTTCAAAAAAATCTTAACAAAACATACCTAATTAATTTATTCTTCTTACCATTTTATTATATTTAAACTTTCCACTTTTCATTGATTTAAATTAAAAAAATTTTAGTCTTCCATTCACTGCGTCGGACAGAGGATCCAGCACGGATCGAAAGCTAACGCCCTTCACAATACAGAAGACTTTTTCTTGTAATATATATGTAATATTTATCGTGTTTAAGATTACTTCAGGCCTCCTATTATTATTATTATATATATATATATATATATATATATATATATATATATATATATATATATATATATATATATATATATATATATATATATATATATATATATATCTTTGCTGCTGTATATATATATATTATATTATATAATATATAATATATATATGTAATATATAATAATAATAATAATAATGTATAATATATAATAATAATAACAATAATAATAATAATAATAATATATGTATAATAAATATATATATATATATATATAATAATATATATATATATATATATATAATAATAATAATATATAATACATATAATATATATATATAATATATAATAATAATAATAATAATATATATATATGTATATAATATATATAATATATATATATAATAATATATAATATAATAATAATAATAATATATATGGCATATATAATAGTCATATATAATATAATATATATATACTAATAATAATAATAATAATAATAATAATAATAATAATAATAATAATAATAATAATAATAATAATAATAATAATAATAATAATAATAATAATAATAATAATAATAATATATATATATATATATATATATATATATATATATATGTATGTGTGTGTGTAAAATAAAAAAAAAATACTTAGTCTCTCCCTATTTATACTTAAAGAGAATGGCAACATCAAAAAGTAACTACCAGATGCCAAAGGCAACAATATACACAATTTTATAGGGAAAATTCTCACGTATGCAATCTCCGCTATTCGATTTGAGCACGAATAGTCACATTTTTAATGGATTGAAAAATAGCATTATTTAATAGCGATTATTCTTACACTTTTTGTTTCAATTTTACAAAATCTTTTATATTTATTATGTAATATTTTCATTTATTTGACCAATTTTTACAAAAAAATAAGAAAATTTTATCGTAGCATCATGGTATTTGTAAAGGATTGATCGTTTTTCTAATGTCAACTCATGTTAAGCACGAAGTAGCACGAGTGTGAGAGATATTCACCTCTGAGGATATATATATATATATATATATATATATATATATATATATATATATATATATATATATATATATATATATATATAAAGAATATATATATATATATATATATATATATATATATATATATATATATATATATATATATATATATATATATATATATATATATATATATATATATATATATATATATATAATTATATATATATATATATATATATATATATATATATATATATATATATATATATATATATATATATATATATGAAGAGAGAAAGTAATTTAAAGGAGAGTTCTTGAATTCAAGAAGAATAATTGAGTGAGAGGCACGTAAAGAAGAGAACCAAAAAGTGATTTTAAAATCTATCTTCGATTTATTTGTTATTGGCAAGATAAAGCTCTGAATTTGCAAGAAGTTTTTTAGTGATCCAGTGACACTTAATCGATATATATATTTTTCTTATTAAAGTTTACACATCAGCGGGCACGGCCCTATTGTAGGAGAGGAGCTACTCGTGAAGATTACTGCCTATAGGGCTCGGACTAGGGATCGCACCCGGGCCCATTGCCTTTAGACTAGGTTGGTTTACCCTTGATTCACGGGGAGGGGGGGATAAAATGGTTAAGTCAAAGTAAGTTTATGTAACTCCAGCATGATTTGTGTTTACTTGCGTAATAAATTGTTTAAAGCGATGAAAAGGTGTCAAGCTTTTAACTTTTATGAATTTACCTCAAAAACGTGATGAAAAAGTGGCACAAAAATATCACAATAAAAAGATGAAAAAAAAATTGTCAAAACGAAACTTTTTAATAAAATTCTAATTAATAAACAAATAATTGAACCTTCTTTCTTATAAATAAAATATCTTTTCTGCGTTAAAAATTTTGAAGAGACATTTTCTTGTCATTTATGACGACTAATTTGTTAGGACATTTTTTTTGCAGTGTTGCAAAAGACATTCATACGTTTCTTCCAATTTTTTTTCTTAAGTAACGAAGAATCTTGTGTAAATATATCTATATATATATGTCTATACATATATATATATATATATATATATATATATATATATATATATATATATATAAATAATATATACATATATATTTACATATTTTTATATATATAATATCATATATAATCAAAAATATGAACACTTCCGCTCTTTAGTTCGCTAGTCCGCTAGTCCGCTCCGAGCTGGGTGCGGACTAGCGGAGGTGCGGAGACGTCAGGAAATTAGCGGACTTACACGCGGATCAAAAAAGTTTCCGCTCTTTTGTTCCACACCTTCAGAAAAATGAAAGTATGGTTACTTATTAAATTCTTATTGGTTAGAATTAAGAATATAATTTTATTTAAGTTTATAATTTTAGTCTAAGACATATTGTTTTTTAATAATTTAAACTTTCAAAA
Organism: Trachelipus rathkii; assembly: GCA_015478945.1. Taxonomy (NCBI): domain Eukaryota; kingdom Metazoa; phylum Arthropoda; class Malacostraca; order Isopoda; family Trachelipodidae; genus Trachelipus; species Trachelipus rathkii. The sequence goes on from JABUQX010029859.1 coordinate 19,666, forward strand.
CCAATCTCAACCTCCTTAATGTTGGTACCATATATATTAAATAACATTTAAATTGATTTTATAAACTGAATAGCTATTACCCTCATCTATAACTTTAATTAATTATATTATTACTATAATAACTAGACAATATCTAAATTATTTCAGTGTAAAAACCCATAATATATATATATATATATATATATATATATATATATATATATATATATATATATATATATATATATATATATATATATATTTATATATATATATAACTATATATATATATATATATATATATATATATATATATATATATATATATATATATATATATACATATTTTTATATAGATAACAAATATACATAAATAATATATATATAAAAACCCATATATATATATATATATATATATATATATATATATATATATATATATATATATATATATATATACAGACATAATATACTTAGTATTAGCATAGACTCTGCGGGGCGCGAGGCTTTCATGGATTCTACTAAAATCTTGAGGGAGGAAATAGACCTTCTTATGGGTGGACAGGGTGGTCAAAATATTTCAGAAGGGAGGCAGAATAATAGGTGAGGACCTTAAATTAACAATGGACTGCTGGAAGCGAACTAACACCAGCACTCCTCACAAGAGCATCTTTCCCTTTCAGCATAGACAGAATTTGTTGAACTTGTTCATAAAATATAATACTCCTCTCCCTAGTTCTGCTGTAGAGCGAATATTTGGTATTGGGGATATTTTGAGGGCAAAGAGGTCAGCCTTAACTGCTTTTAATTTTGAGCAGCTAATCTTTTTGAAAGGTAATATGGATCTCTTGTCCTTTGAAGAAGACATTGAGGAGGAGGAGGAAAATCTTGAGATTTTGTAAATATTCATTCAATTTTTCATATAATATTATAAATAAATTTTTGTAAGGATATATACTATTTGAGTATTTAATAAAACCTTTTGTGAAGTCGCACATTATTATCGGAAGACGTGCCCGGACGTGCGGACGTGCAGACGTCCCGGACTTGCGATAGCGGAGGTTTGATGGTCTGAATAGGTGCGGAGGGCGCTAGCGGACTACGTTTTCTCGAGGTGCGGAGGTGCGCTAGCGGACTACCCCTAAATGAGCGGGGTGCGCCCACCTCTGATATATATATATATATATATATATATATATATATATATATATATATATATATATATATATATATATATATATATATATATATATATATATATATATATATATATATATCAAAAATCATTGAAGTAGCTCAATTTATATTTTTATTCTAGATATCTGTCGAAAAAGAGGTATTTTTCATAGCTTATGTTAGGTGCAAAAAGGAGCTGATTCTCTCAGCTCCTTAATTAAATAAACTAAATTAATATATTTGATGCATATTAAAGCTTTTTGCTGTTTGGTTAAACAGGAAAGTGAATTTGGTTGTTAAAATTTTGCAGCTCAATTCAGCCTTTATGTAAAAAACTGTATGACCTACATTTATGAAAATGTCAAAAAATAAAAATATATATATTTCATAATTTAACCACGTATTCATTTGTAAATTAGCATAATTTTGTCCATTCCATCTCGAGCTAATTATCATAATGTTCACTGCAACCTCAAATCTCACGTATAATTAAATCGCCTTCGAAATCCCGCGAGATTCTTCTTTCCATTAAAAAACAATAAAGAGCCATCTCAAGTTCTACTCGGAATTATTTCGTCTTCTTTCTCAATTATGCCAAAACTTTAACCTTTATTCTTCGTGCCTTCACTTCTCAATGATTCATTTTAAAGCTTTTTTTTAACACACTTTTCCTCATTTCGTTCTCACAGGATTTTTTGACCGAAATATATTCTTATAAATGTCATTTCCTTCAGGCCAATAATTATTCACTAATTGAGATATATATATATATATATATATATATATATATATATATAGATCGGAGATATAACATAAATTTTTACATGATACTTTCTATATATATATATATATACATATATATATATATATATATATATATATATATATATATATATAGATATAGAAAAATAAAAATATTTATATATATATATATAACTATAAATAATAATATATATATATGTATACCAATAATATATATATATATATATATATAATATATATATATATATATATATATAATTTAAATATATATAACATAAATATATATATATATATAACTTAATAATAACATATATATATATATATATATATATATATATATATATATATATATATATATATATATATATAAGAGAACAAAAAATTTATATATATTAAGGGATAGCAATACCAAAATTTTTACCGATACTGAATATCGATAAGAAACTTTTCAGTTCGGCCGATACCTATTACAAATTCAGCAAAACTTAGAATGCAGATACCAAGTACCGATACCTTTGAATGGCCCGATGCCAAGTACCGTTATCGATGCCGATACCAGTATAATTATATTAATGGTTTAGCACCGCAACTTTCCGAAAAAGATATTAAACAATTGGTAATAATCCGGTTAACAGCTAGTTATCAATAATGTCTAGTCAGAATTTGAACTTTGGCGGATGCAGATACGGATCTTCATAATTTTATAAAACTTTAATCAAGTATAATATTTAAAACTTTAATGACAAATGGTATTCTTGAGATAACAATAATTCTGAGCCGGTAAATACTCTGCAATTATTAATACCGAAAGAAAGAAGAAGTGTATGAAAGAAGACGGAATTTTGTCTCAATCAATTTTTCGGAGAGCGGAATTTTGTCGCAATCAGCGCTTTTTCAGAAGGCGGAATTTTTTAGCAA
>JABUQX010029859.1:30000-32500 GCA_015478945.1 Trachelipus rathkii
AATATTAATTTTTTATAAAGATATTATTCCTTCTGTAACAATAAATTACATATAATTACATATAATTTAATATATTTTAAAATAAAAGTAGGTTTTGAAAATCGACATTGCTGAGCATAATTTTCCAAAAATCAAAAAAGTAATATGTTCATTTTGTGCGTAATAGACCCATCTATGTATATTTCAAGTTTGAAGTAATTTCAAAAAAAATTGTAGAACTTGATACGAAAAAATGTCAAAAAATTAGGTTCTGAAAAAATGAAAACGCCGAAACAATGACTACAGACACAGAAAAACACCCGAAAATTCCGTTTAAGAGGTAAAAAAAAAGCTGCAGTTTGCTTTTTTCCCCATCAAAATTGTTTGAAAATTAAGAATTTTATGTCCATTTTTAGATGCGGGCTAAAATTGGGTCCCAAAATCCCCAATATTGGATCCTCCCCTTCAGTAATCACTTTATTCTTTCTTCATTACGCTTATTAAATGTAAATGTATGGTCCCTTTTTTAGCCCTTGGAGTATTGTTTAAATTTAAGTTTTAGGGTGTACAGGTTGCTTCTGGTAGTGGAAAGACGGGTTCCCCGACGCAACAGGTTTGAAGGAAACTGAATCCAGCGATACTATTTGGGTTTGCAGGTGTGGGCAGGTTCGAGTACCTACCTAACTATATAACCCTTTTTTGGTATATATTATCTTTATTTATGTTTATATATTTATGTTATATCCTTATTTATGTTTATATATTGGTATATATTATCTTTTTTATGTTTAGTTACCTCGGTAACTAGTATAAGAAGACTATTTTCTATGAGGTCCATTGGTCTGGTTTGGTTCATCCGTTCCTTTTGACGTAAAAGGTTCGTTATCGGGAGTTTTTTTAATTGTAAGGATAGTTAGGTTATTTAGAATTTTTTATATATATATATATATATATATATATATATATATATAGATATGTGAATATATATATATATATATATATATACAAAATCTATATTATTTAATATATATATATAAAGTATATATATATATATTATTATATATATATATATATATATATATATATATATATATATATATATATATATATATATACTTATATGGGAAGTTGTAAATTTATATATTCATCTATACATTATTTATATGTATATATATATATATATATATATATATATATATATATATATATATATATATAGCATATATATATGTATATATATATATATATATATATATATATGTATATATATATATATATATATATATATATATATATATATATATATATATATTTTATATAAAAAAAAATACACTCACGGGCATAAACTATTCTAGGAGAGGAACTCCTCTAGGTAATAGCTACCTAGATCCGGACGAGGGATCGAACCCGAACCCTCCCTTGCGACTCTGTCGCTCTACCGATTGAGCCACGGTAAAAATATAAAAAATAAATATAATATATAAGAGATATATATATATATGTAGTTATATACATATATATATATATATATATATATATATATATATATATATATATATATATATATATATATATATATATATATATATATATATATATTATTGCTACTATCTATTCATATATACACATATATTTATATATATATATATATGATATATCTTTATCATATAATATACATCATATATCATATATCATATACCATATATATATATATATATATATATATATATATATATATATATAGTTACATTTAAATTTTTATGGATATATAAATGAATATTTATCTTTATATAAATCCAAAAAAAATTATATTGCAATATAAATGATTGATCTATATAGTATGTATATACATCTATATCATATATCATATACCATATATATATATATATATATATATATATATATATATATATATATATATATATATATATATATATTATATATATATATATATATATATATATATATATATATATATATATATATATATATATATATATATATATATATATATATATATATATATATATATATATATATATATATATATATATATATATATATATATTATATATTTTTTTTATATTGTTACGAAATGAACCAACTAGGAAATAAAAGTTTAACTTAGATTCAAAATTTGGGAATGAGACATTATTATTGGAACCAGCACACAGAAAGGAGCGAAAAGTTATCACCAGTGTAAATTAAGAAAGGAAGAAGTCAGGTAAAGGTTACCGAATAGATTAAAGGAGTAATTAGAAGCCCGTATTAAACGGTAAGTAAAAGTGCAAGTTAAAGTTAAAAGTTATGTGTTTACTTTTTTATTTTGTTAAAGATTTAAGACAGTTTTGATCAAAGGCATTTTATGTATTTTAGGGGATGACTCCGGGACGCAATACAAGAAGTGAGAAGGATTCGATGTAATGGGAAAAATCAATGTTTACATTCAGTGAGAAGTAGTCACTGCCATGGGAAAAATCAGTGCTTGTAAATCAGTGAGAAGTACTCTCTACCACAGGAC
>JABUQX010029859.1:72500-86022 GCA_015478945.1 Trachelipus rathkii
AAATAAATACAAAACTCTTTCTTGAAATATCTTAAGAGCTTAAATTTATGACAAGCTTTTTTTTGTATCTTTGATGGAAGTAAAGGGAGGAGAGGAAATGGCGCCCCCTACAGATGGAATGAAAAAGAAATGGGCGTTCCAGGGATGGTGCCCATACAGATGGAATGACACGGAAGTGGGCTTTCCAGGGATGGTGCACCTACAGATAAAGAAAAACGATAATGGGCTGTTCAGGGATCGTGTAACTGCAGATGGAATGAAAGGGGAATGGGCTTTCCAGGGATGGTGCCCCTTCAGATGGTGTGAAACGGGAATAGGCTTCCAGGAATGGTGCACCTATAGATGGAATGAAACGGGAATAGGTTTCCAGGGATGGTGTCTCAACAGATGGAATGAAACGGGAGTGGGGTTTTCAGGGATGGTGTATCTACAGATAGAATGAAACGAGGATGAAATATCCATGGATGGTGTCCCTACAGATAAAATGAAACGAGAATGTGTTTCAAGAGATGGTGCACCTACAGATGGAATGAAACAGAAGGGGCTTTCCAGGGATGGTGCACGTACAGATAAAATGAAACGGAAATGGGCTTTCAAGAGATGGTACACCTATAGATGAAATGAAACGGGAATGGAAATTAAAGGCAATCGTGCAATTACATATGGAATGAAAAGGGAATGAAATTTTGAAGTATTTTGAACACTCTTATTAATTTCCATCTCAATCTTCTTGTTTCTAAAGTATGACTTACCTCTCAAATTCATGGGCGAACCCTCATTGCTTGCTTGGCATGCGCAGCATGCTTAGAGGAAAAATAGTAAATAAAATTTTGATTGTCAGTATACTGTGATTTGAGAATAAAGATGTAGATAATTATTTTGCTTCTAAAGCTTCTTTATCAATATATTCAAATTTATATTTATATTTAATTTGCATTCTTGAGCAGCCAAAGTGAATAATGATTTTGATAGTCAGTATAATGCTTGCGAAGCTCGACCACCGCCTACCTTTTTGTGTATTGCAACGCGGTAAACAGGTGCGCGAGCATGAAATTATCTACAGAGAAAACACTGTGAAAGCTTGCGGAAACTTAACAGCAAGCAATTACAGTGAGCGAGAGAGAGAAACGCATTTCGGGGTCTTTCTTTAAAATTCGTTCATTGTCTCGTGATTCTAATTAATTTGGAAAGAAAAATAACGAAATTTTTTTAATTTTTTTCTGTTATTAGAGTAAATCATATTAATCGTTCAATTTTTAAAATGTTCACGAAAGTGACTGTTATTTTTCACTTATTAATAAAAATTTTAAAGTGGTAAGTAACCTTGTATAGTTAAAATAAGTAAAAAATGCATTAAAAATAAGTATGGGTTGTATCATTTATGTTGCAGAATAATTTTACCAAAAATTGCCTAAGAATGAACAATTTACGTATAAAATGACTCATAGACCCATACAAAATGATAATAAAGACTGATAAAACGAAAAAATTTGATTACGAAGATATAAGTTTGTCACCTAAAGTGCATGGTTGTAAGTCGTGGGGTAATTATGGATATCCATATCAGATTTGCAAGTAAGCTTTGTATTTCAATTATATATATATATATATATATATATATATATATATATATATATATATATATATATATATATATATATATATATATATATATTATATATATATAATATATAATATATATATATATATATATATATATGGTGACTATTGCGTATAGGGATATAGATATAACTTTCAGCATGCATCAAACATTTTCGTGAGAATTAGCTCCTGCTCTCAATTTCGGTATTAATTTGGTTGCCCTTCTTTGAACTCGTCTAGATTTTCTTTGTGGATAAAAATTTATTTAAAATGTTTGCCATATCAGCATTGTTTGATTTTAAATTTTCATTAGCGTCCGGTAATGGTCCAATTGATTCCTTAATGGAACTTCAGTTATTAACATAATTGTAAAACTTTTTACTATTAATTTTACTTTTTCGAGCAATTATAATTTCATAGTCTCGTTTATAATATCTAATGAGTCGTTTTCAGTTTCGACGACAAGCTATTTAACTATTATTATTTTCCACTTAATTAGAAGGTTTCTAATGATTATAAACTATTTCTATTACTTAAAGAATCCCTATTTTCATCGTTCCACCATCTTGGCTTCGAATTTAGCAAAGTTTTTTTTTCATTTTATATGAAACAAAATCTTTTACTGTCATTAAATATTTACAGAAACGTATCCAACAATAAGTTTGCATTTCCTGTTAATATTTCATCCTGGCCATATATTGATAAACTGTCCTTAAAGCAATTAAAATTTGAGTTCTTAAAATCTGAAAATTTCACGTAATTGTTATGTATTTTGTTTAAAATGTTAATGGTAAATTTAATCCTATTATGGTCACTTTTACCAATAGCTTCGATAACACCAAAACTTCTTACCAACGTCAAATGACTCACCATTAGTAGATCTAAAATATTGTTTCCCCTCGTTGGGAAATCAATTCTAGTAATCGATTTCCTTCCGCACCTGCATCAAGTAAATGGTAGTTGATATTAGGGCACTAAAGGCTCCTACAATTATTGTAAACCCTTCTGAAATTCTGCTTAAATCGATATACAAAGCTACATCTATTACATATTGTGAGGACGGTGGACGATAGATTTATTAATTTGAATTTTATATTCAATGTTTCTATTTTAATTCCAATGATATCAATTTCATAAACATCGGCTAGTTCTAGCTTAGTAGTTTGATATATATCTTTTATTTAAATCATAGTCCCTCTCTCCCCTTTCCTATTTTTGTTTATTTCTTATATATCTATATCTGGAATTCTGAAATAAAATCACGATCTTTAAAGTTGCACCATGTTTCACTGATTGTAATTATATCGTAATTTTCTATGTAAATAATAATAATAATAATAATAATAATAATAATAATAATAATAATAATAATAATAATAATAATAATAATAATAATAATAATAATAATAATAATAATAATAATAATAATAATAATAATAATAATAATAATAATAATAATAATAATAATAATAATAATAATAATAATAATAATAATAATAATAATAATAATAATAATAATAATAATAATAATAATAAGAAGAAGAAGATGAAGAAGAAGAAGAAGAAGAAGAAGAAGAAGAAGAAGAAGAAGAAGAAGAAGAAGAAGAAGAAGAAGAAGAAGAAGAAGAAGAAGAAGAAGAAGAAGTAGCATATGACAACAACAACAATAAACAACAACAACAACAACAACAACAACAACAACAACAACAACAACAACAACAACAACAACAACAACAACAGCAACAACAACAACAACAACAACAACAACAACAACAACAACAACAACAAAGCACAGTTGAAATTTAATAGTATATTAATATGGGCAAGAAAAGTAAAAATCCGAAACTAACATTTTTGAGACTTTCTCAATTCCGTTTATCTTTCTCTCAACCTTTTAAAAATATTATCATTAAAGAACTTTCTAAGAAATGCGTAAATTTATTATTGTACAATTTTATCCATTTAAATATATCCTGGAGCATCTTTTAATTATATTTCAATGTACTTCCAACTCTATTTAGCAATTATTTTTTTTTACATATATACAACTTAATCCTTTTGACTTTTGTTACAATTTCTTTCCAAGAAACAATCTGTAATCATCTTCAGAATCTTATTTCATGTGTTCTATCCTTGTGTTGATTTCATCCTCACACCTCTTTCATTCAGATTCATAAAAATTATTGAATAAATCAATGACGATTTATTTAATGGTAAAAAAAGTTATTTAAAGATTTAATTATATCTGATCATTTAATGTAATATTAAGTTCATCTTTTACTTGTAAACTTGATTGAAAAAAGGACAGGTGTTTACCCGATTTATTTACGATAATAATTCTTCTATCTTTTCAACAGACTCATTGGATCTGGAAAGCGTAAAATTTAATCCGTCCTGAATGTCATATCAGGTACAGTCTTCTTCTCATGTTCTTCGAGGAAGTAGTTCATAACTAATATAGCTGAGTGTTTCTTATATGGTGTTACTTTGGGACACAGAAGCAATGCTGTTATTAGTTGTTAATAACGTACGTATAATGTCGACTTAGTTATTGTTTAATAAAAGGAATCATAATTTTGTTGATACTCTTTCGCTAAACAGTTAGGTTCCACCACTACCTTAAACGCTTAGTTTGAGGCATTATTCGTCGTATTGTAACATCGTATTATAAAGTCATTTATCGTAACCTCTGCAGGTTTTTTTGAAGTTATTTGTTATTTATAAACCTTCAGTACCTATATATCGATGCTCATCAATAATTAAAATTTATATACCAGGCAATTTAACTATTTTGACTACCTAATTTAAATCTTCACTTCCTTCATTCGCTTTATGCGAAGCTCCGTGTCATATTTACCTGAAGATAAATTTCTTTTCAACTTATATTGGTTTTATTTTTCACTAATACATTTTTTGCTACTGCTTGATTTATTTAAAAAGGTCTAAAGTTGGGATGACCCTCTTTTTAGGTCAATTTATGCTCGTCTGATATTGATAAAGTATTATGCTTTTGATGCTGAGTTATATCTGTTATCGGTTCAGCTATTAACGTTATTATTGTGTAGATTTATATTTTGATTGATAGATATTGGTTGTTATCACCTAATTTCTCATTTAGATCTTTTCTGAAGTTTCTTCACTGATTTCTAATCAGAGAGGTGATCCTCTTTGCATTTTTAAGTAGAAAAAAAAAACAAGAAACAAAACAGAACAGAAACAGAAAGCTGTTTCACGTTCTGTTTTACATGGGATATCTTTCATAAAGCCTTTTCACGTTCTAAACTTTACATGTTAAGTCTTTCTTTTATCCATGATTGATTGATCATATCCTATCCATTTACGGTTACTTTACCTCTGTTTTCGCTTTTAATATTTTTTGACTTAACATAATGTACTTTCATATCTTTCCTCATTTCCTTTGTAAACTACCCATAATTTCTTTATTTTTCATATCCTTAATTTTTTTTGGGTATAGTAATATAAGTTTATACTCTCGAGATAAGAAAAGACGTCTAATCAGAAATAATCTTCGTGAATTCCATATTAAAATAGTAAATACTTTTATAACACTTTCACTTATAGGGACTGACTCTCACAACTTTTCCAAATTTCGGTTTTCTAAAGTCAATCTATGCACTGCACTAGGAATAAATTTTCATACATAATTTTTTTATTCTTGAAAATTCCTTGCTGGGGGATTCCTTCTATTGATCTGTGATAGCTGTTATTATAATTTTTAAATCATAAAATTATGGAAGTATATCAATCCATTTGTTTCGTTTGATTTGTTGATGTAAAGTATTCCACATTTTTAGTTTTGACATGCTCTGTTAATCTTTCTCACTACTTGGCATTTAGTGTTCATATTTTCGGTACGCGAACCAGTTGTATTTCTATTATGCTCCTTGAAAAGTTCTGGGTTACGGTTATTGTTTATAAATTGAAGTGTTTCATAGTATGTATTTTTTTACTGTAAGAATGGATCTTTATAAAATATTTTGAACGAGTGTTTAATATTATTTAAGGTTGGAGAACGGCTTGATTGGAATAAAGCCATGAGATGCTGTCAGCTTGGGACTTAAATTTTTTTAATCCATTAGTTTTTTGATTTTATATCCATTTTCATTCCGACTAAATATTGCTGCATTGGCTTATCATCATCATGAATTATAAATCCTGCGTGGGTGAAAATTTTATGTTTTATCGGTGATGAGTTTATGCAATGTGAAAACGTTTTGATGATCTAACAGTCCTTAACATTATTAGAAGATAACCGCTTTTCCGAACTAAATCTTATTGATTCGCTGGAGTATCAGTGTTTAGTATTATAATATTTCTCTCTCATTTTCTGAGCTACCGGATAGTTTCGCTCAGAGTCTTTACCCCGTGTTTTGATCTGGTAAACATATTATCATGCGTGCAGAGAGATTCGATTACTATATACTCTGTGTTTAATTCTTTGGTCTTTTTTCTAATAGTACTCTGGATTTTCATTAAGGACGTTCTAATACGACTAGATTTCATACTCATTGTTTTGCTAATATAAATCATCTGCCGCATTTCTCTCATTCCTGTTATTTTTCTAATTTTAATTAATTTATTTATGTTTTACTTCTTATTATCTAAACTGTTAACACCATTCTATCCTTCTTTAATCTTTTCAGACTGCTTTGTATCACTACATCAAATATTAAATAATTTTCTGATGGAAATTATTACGAGATATTTACATGCATTCTCGGTAAAGAAATTTCTTCAATCCGCCGAACTACATCCTTGAACAGAGGGAGGTTGTTTTTGTCTTTAAAAATATTTCAATTCTTTAAATATTTATGATTTTCGGGACGTAGGGGGATAAAGTCTTCTCATGAATTTTCTTTTAAACCCTTCAGGATCCGAGTTGTATTGTAATATAATTTAATTCTACGACAGAGAAGTTCTGTTAGTCATACTAGTCGCCAGACCTCCTCTAGACAGCCTAGCGCGCGCAGCGGCGCCGCTGAAGAGCAGTATATCAATAGAATCTCATACAGATCGGCTATAGATAGTGTGTGTCTCAGTGTTACGCCTGGACTGGGCGAGAGGGGCATATCGAGCTAGCTCTTCTTTTACAGGTAGGTAAACATGTAAACGTCAATGGTTGATGATATACAGATAGAGGCGTTCAGCATAGTTAGCAAAGTTCTTGGCTTGATGATCTAGTATATCTTTTTGATGTAAGATTCGATTGATAATGGTATTTGTATTTTGGTCTGTTTTAGTATAGGCAGATGATATTAACAATGTAAACTATTAGCATTGGGAGTGAAATTGATATTAGAACGAGGTAAAGATTTTAACGAATAATCATGTGGGAGTAAGATAAGAAGTAGATGAGATTGGTAGTGTGTGTAGGTGACTTGCGATGAATGATCTTAGCGTTCCTACGATGGATATTGAAATCAGTCATGATTATGTCATGCATTGAGAATAAATATGTTTGGGTACTCGCATTAGTTGAACGAGGGTGAAATATAGTTCTCACTCTCATATGTGTTCACCGCAAAGCAGGTCGTCTTAGAATTAAGTTCTGGAGAAGAGATGCTTCGATAAACTCTCTACTAAGCGCATGCGTTGCAATAATAGTTTTGGAAGATTTTTTTACGCCTTTGATATTAGGATATGTTGGAGTCTTAGTAAGATGAATCGATATTACCCGCTTGCCTTTCCTCCAAATATTGCCCAGAATTGTCATTGTGACGGGAGGGCTGCAGTTGGTCCTGATTACATCAATGGATTATTGAAGTTCTAATTGCTGAACTTGAGCTGGTGGCGGATGGGAGGAGTTAGTTGTGATGTATCAAATATGTAACAACGCAGGTACACCTTAGGTAATATGATATAGCCGAATATATGAATCTCACTCATGATCAATCATAATCCATACAACTCTCCTAACATCTGCGCTAGCTACAGCCCTCGCGCGTCGTGGTGAGCGCGCGCGGTCCGCATTTCTCCACAATTTTAATCTTCAGAACGAACACGGATCTATACAAATTAGAGGATTTGATATGCGACGGGTAAGTAAAAAATGCTTGCTTCTTTTGCTTTTTATTTCGCTGTTAATATCTTATGTATTCCCAGTGTGTAAATAGACTCGACTCGTCTCTCTGCATCCTTTTTCCTCTCAAAATGCCATATAGAGAGACAAATATCTGTATTCTTGCTGTGATAAAAAGACATATTAACGAAATTCAAGGGGGACTTCGACACATCTTTTACGAAGAAGGGGCCTTTTGAGTTGGCAATTCTCCGAATAAACATTAATTTATTTTTCACCTTAGACCACGCGAAATGCGTTTAAGGCTAATGGTCCCGCAAGACTAATCGTAGTTATTAACTCACATCACATATTAATACTACAACTTCCTATTTAATAACGCTCTCTCAAAAAAATCTATTTAGGATTTGACCCTAGCTTTAATGAGGCAAATCCGTTGTTCATTGAAAACATTAAATTAGTTTGATTTACAGGTTGTTTAACCCTTTATTATGTGTTCAACTTTTTCTTAATTTACTTTTTCCTAATTCTGCAATATTTTTTAATATTTTTTTTTAAAAGAATTAAACGTTTTATGTTTTAGTAATGGTGTGTTTCTCCTCTGAAACGGATGTGACAAAGGCTGCGAGGAGAGAGGGCGAAATGATTGTTGGGGAACGAGGTTGTCTCATTAATTTTCTTAACTCTAACTTACAACTACATTGAACTAAATGAATATTTTTTAATTTTTTATTTTTTCCTTAACTATATATACAACTAAATGCTGAAATATGATTATATGGCGCCGATACCTAACTTATCTCTTATAATATCCTAAGCTAATGTTGTTTTACATATTTTCTATATATATCGATTATTCATATTTCTCGAGAATGCTATTTTATTTACTTGTGTAGAAAACACTTCATGTTTTTTATTCGTATTAAATTTAGTTTCTTATATAGAGTTTTCATAAAGCAATTAAATATTTTTTTATAGAGTTCTGCTTTTGTTTTATTTATTTCTGTTCATAGATACTTTTTTTTAATGTTTTATTTTCTAATGTTTATCATAATGTAGAGTTGTACTTGGTGGTTTAAAAAGTATTTTCTTGATCAAGCTTGTTTCATCTTTCATTTTTCCCATAACTATTTTTATTTATTTTTATGGAATTATATATTTTAATGCTCTTTTGGATATCGAGAGTGTGTATCGAACGTGATTTTAATTAATTCTACTTTTGCACATCTATTACATATCATTATTATATTATATAATTATTATATGAATATTAATATAATATTATATATATTATATATACTAATATATATACTATACAATATTATATATATTATATATATATTTAATTTAATTTAAAAAACTTGAGAAATGAATATCTATCGTTTCTTGCCATATAAGGCACTACATATGTTATACAGTATCCTGCATTTGTTTCATATATATAATTAGTTTTCTATATTAGAATGTTATAATCGAGGAAGATCATAAAGTAAAGTTTTGTTACCTCCTTAAATAGACTTTCCTATTGCATACAGGATTTACTACGAATATAGTTTTTAATTTTTTTTATTATGGATCAATTTTTTTATGCATTTATGTTGAGAATTTTTATTAACTAGATTACAAATATTTGTTTTGTTTACTTAATTTTTGAGCTTGTTTCATTTTTAACTAGTCGTACATCAACTCTATTTCTTTGTTTCCATCGTTTTACAACGAAGAATTACCGAGATAATGTTCATTAAGGTTTTATTAGAATCTTTTTCAAATTAATTCTTCTCTTCTTTCTCTTTCTCGTGTGGAAGATCAATATATGATTTCTTCCAATCGCTCTGATCAAACGCTTAAATATTCTATGTATTTCGTTTAGTTCATCCCAAAATTTCAAACCTTTTTAAAATCTATGTTTTGATATATTTTCTTTTACTATCAAGTAACTAATTTTGAAACTTTATTTAACTTTATATTTTATGCTGCTAAAGGGTATCGTTTGTAAAATGTGTGTAGTTCTTTAGGATATTCCAATTCAACTTCTAAAATATATCCTTTTTTCGATCATCACTGATGTCTTAAGAAATCTAAATCGTTATGTTTATTCATCCCATTTAAAATTCTCCGACCCAGTCGTCATAGCAAATAACTGAGATCAATTGCCAACCAGAAAAATATTAGCTTAAATAAGTAGGCTACCCCATTTTTTTATTCTTCTTCAGTATTCTATACCTTTCTTAAATGATGTTTTTTTAATAATAACTGCTTCAACATAAATGTGTCTTTATAGTTGATTCTCCTCATTAAATCCCTCTTTTCTTATTAGTAACTATTTAAAAACATTTATCAGCTGATCTTTTCTAACTCCTCGTTTAGTCGTTTTTATTTAATCTAATAGCATCACAGATAAACCCGAATGTAAATCAAAATAAACGTAGCTAGTGTGTATATGAAAATTTTTTATGAAGGTAGACTACAGTGAACAAGTTTTTTCTAAATTTCAAACACATCCGCTCGGAAATACTTATTTGTCATTATCGCGATGTATTAGTTTTATTTTTACTGTATTTTACAGATATAGAATTATCTTCGTATCCACTGTAAGGAAATTCGAAGAAAGACCTCACCTTGGTATCTTGAATGTTTTTGGTTTATATGTTCTTATTTCTATAATCCAATTTTATTACAAATTTCTATGTGTGTGAGTGCAAGAATTCTTTATTAATAAAATAATGTTGTTTACATATCCAATTCTGATACTGAGAAATAATCTCCTTGTGTACGTCGTTTAGTAGCTGAAATTTTCAGTCTTGATAATATTGTGTAAAATTCTTTAATTTTCATCATCTAAATTTTGTAGCTAATTTAGCAAGAGATGAAGAAATGAATCTGGACTATCGGAGGGTTTATCTCCGAACTCCGGAGACACTGATTTTGTCATTTCACTTAGTTTCATATACTTACCTGAAATTATATAAGTTTATCCGTTTGAAGAATTGAGCTTTTAATGTCAGCAATCTTTGAGTCTCCAACAACAAATCACTTTATTATTATTATTCGAATTTAAAACAACAGTTCGTAGATAGGGGTTATTAATGATGAATGACATATATATATATGGAATCAACCCTTTAGGATATTCTAATTGCTCAAAAATTACAACAACTTCATGTGGTATGTTTTGTATTTATTGTGGCGTTAAAGCTGAAATTATCGGTCAAATTCTTACTTTGAAAGTCTAGTGCTCGTATTATCTCTTTTATATAAACTATTACATTAAACTCCCGATGTTAGCATTTCATGATCATTTCTTACTTTCCTAGCTAAATTTCGTTAAGGTTTGTTTTATTTTCAGTAATTATAAATTCTTTTGGATGTCTTTAGTACACAACAATTTCTACAAAAATTGTAAGTCTTCGTTGTCCTTCATAAATTTAAAGTTGTGAATAATTCATCTAACTTACTCATATCTTCGACTACTCATATACACTTATAACTCACCTATACACTGTACTCTGGGTTGAAATGCTTGACGTAAATATGTTAAAACTGGAATTATTATATATTACTTTCTTATAGGAAATACTAGTGTTAAAACGTTTTAAAAAATTAAGTTAGTAAAATTGTGTTTATAATCTTTCAAAAAAATGAATTAATGAACATTTAATTAATATACATATTGCCTAAAGTTGATATTTGTTTGAGATAATAAATATACAAGTAATTAAATATTGAAAATTATGTCATTCAGTAATAATAACATAAAAATAATTGATTCGGTTTTATGGAAACTACAATTTCATAGTTTGCCAAAACACTCTGAATTAAGTAGATATTCAATAAAATTAATAGATTATAAAAATTAATCAATAATAGCCAACCTGCAAATATCTCGAACATTAATAATAATAATCATAATTGGTAATAATAGAATTTAATTTATTCTTTATGCATTTTTAATCTTAATATATAGTAAATTGGATAATTCATCAAGGAATTGTTTCAATAAATGTAATAATAATATAAAATGTGATAATATATTTTTATCATTGATTATTATAAATCAGTTATAAATATTAAAATAAATGTATAGAAATTATTTTCAAATTGGTTGTCACTCGATAATAATTTATTGTATAGTCAGAAGTGGATTAGTAAAGTATATTCTCTTTAATTACAAGATGAGTAACGGCATTTACTCGTATTAAATTGACATAGTACGTGTACATTAGGTTCCATCACAAGTTTATATTAGCATAAATGTTAATAATTTATGTCCTAGTGATTATTTTTATCTTTCACTTCATAATTATTTTTTATTTTTATATAAGTTTTATCTTTATATTTATTGATAGATTATTAAGATTATTATATATATTAATGACATCTTTGGACAATTAAGCATATTATCTCATTGTATTTTGTAGCTAACATGCACTCTATTTCATGTATATTATCTTTTATTTAATTTTTATTGTATATTAATTATAATTTATTCTCATTCAAAATTAACATGGTTTATATTAATATTTTGATGATTAGTTTTTTATATCTATTTATTAATCTCTCTCGAATAACGACTTACTTATTGGATTTATTTATTTTTGCTTTGCATTTATTTTATTTACTCTCAATATACCGGTACCGTGCTGATTTGATATGATTCTGAATATTCTTTTGTAATTGTCATATTTATTTCTATATTATTTCTAATGTATATCTATTAATTATTACTATTGTACTATGTGATTAAATGTGTATAATGTATCTTATTTATTGATATTTGTTTATTAATTAGTATTTTGACTTTGTAAGTGGAAAAATCATTATATTATTATATTCTTAATTTTTGTATATTGTTATATTGTTATTACTTTACACCAGTAAGAATTTTTATCTTTATATTACCAATTCAATAAATAATATAGAGAGGATACTCAGTTTTTTAGATTGTTCCATTTAATAGTATCACTATATTTTCTATATTTTTATATATAGTGAGATTACTGGTGTTATATGTGCTACATACTGGAGAGCTATAACAGTGGTATGTTTAGATTTGAAACTTCTATGTGCCTCAATGCTGATGATAGAAAGTACCTTGGTATTCTACTTCTCGACAATTTTATAACACGATTGAGTCAATTTCTTTTGGAATGATCTTACTTTTCTGGAGTGTATTTTAAGGTATTGGAGCGCTATTTGATTACAATTGAGCATAATATTCTTTTTATCATCAAAAAATTCTTAAGCAATGATTGATTTGTATTTTTCATATGTTTTTAATAATAATTATGAACTTTAAATTTTTATTTTAGTTTTAAGACATATTCCGATAATGTTCTCTTTTTCTAGTATAATTTTTTTATTATAAGTCAATTTTGGATTTGCTCATTCCCAGATCTTGCCATTATTTTTATAGATTTTTTTTATATAAAGTTTAATTTTGGATTTTGATCATTCTAGAATTTTGACATTTTTATTCCTTATTTATGAATAAAAATGGTAAAAAATATGATATTTCTAAACTTATCGGAGTTCTATCAATTTTGACTTCCTTAAATTTTTGACTTTTATCTCTTGTGTAGTTTAAAGATTATTTTAGATAACCTTTTTCCCTTATAAAAATACTTTTAAAGATAAGAAACAGAAATTTGATCACTGACAAATCAGTTGAATTATAAATTCATATCAGATTTATTTTTGTGATGTTAAATAAAGCCAGATATTTAACATTTAATTTTTTAAATATAAAATGAGTTAACATCGCGGATAGATGTTGATATGTAACCTCTGAAGTTCTGTTTTGACAAAATAAAAGAACCACAATGTAACTTTAATTATTTTTAAAATGAAATTGTATAGGAAAGAAATACTTTATTACAATAG
>JABUQX010029860.1:7500-12500 GCA_015478945.1 Trachelipus rathkii
AACGTTCCAGTTTAGGTTCCCCCAGATATGATCTATTAAGGACGGACATCGATTTTCGACGTTGTTTGGACGTGTAGGTAGCGTTATGTAGTTGACGAAACCATTTGATAACATTAAGTTTGAGAGAGAGTTTGCCCGATTTGTAATGTTCTCGTTGGAGAGATCAATGTTGAAATCTCCCGCAATTATTACTTTAGAGTTAAGAAAGTGTGTTTTGATGATGTCCTTAAGGGCATTTATGAACTCTGTTTTAGATGAATTTGGGGGTCGATAGACTTCCATTACAATTAGTTGATTCGATTTTAATTTTACGCGAGTTGCTAGTGCCTCTATGTGTGAGTTGACAAGTAAGTGAGGGTGTATTAGTGAATAGTATAATTTCCTAAGAATGTAAAGAGGTACAAAATTTCTTAATAATAATAATAATAATAATAATAATGATAATAATAATAATAATAATAATAATAATAAATATTTCTCTCTTCTTGAAAACCAATAATAATAATATAATAATAATAATAATAATAATAATAATAATAATAATAATAATAATAATAATAATAATAATAATAATAATAATAATAATAATAATAATAATAATAATAATAATAATAATAATAATAATAATAATAATAATAATAATAATAATAATAATAATCCTTTACAGACAGGGCCGTTTGGATCTTCTTGAAAGACTCGAGCTTCTTAAAGAAATTAAAGAACTACGCGAAGCAGGAGGTTTGATCCCATCCATCGCTCAACGTCGTGTAGGTTTCCCAGGAGGAATCCCAATAATTCCAGGAAATCTGGGTCTTCCACCTATCTACCAATTGCTGCAAAATTTACCTGGATCATCAACTGGTTTAGGACTTCCTGGTTTGGCTGATCCGAAACTAAGTTTACTATCTCTATCTGAGACCTTGGAACAGTTGGAGCAATTAATATTAGCTTTAACCAAAGTTCTTCTCCCACCTACTGACACAACTACTCCATCAGCTACTGAATCTACTACTTCTATTGAACTTACTGAATCAACAACATCGCCTGAACCTACTGAATCTACAACATCACCTGAACCTACTGTAGCACCACAACTTGACACGACTCTTGAACATACTGCAAACTAACTGAAAACACAAAAAAGCGACATAAAAAAAGCAAAAAATTGGTTAGAAAAATTAAAAATAAAGAATTGAATTTATTAATGATGAAAAATATCCAAATTGTTGAATAATTATATATATACTTACTTACTTACTTTACTTACTTCTGCCCCTGGCCCACCTTAATTGGAGGGCCACAGGGGGTGTAGTATATATATATATATATATATAGCATATATATATAGTATATATATATATATATATATATATATATATATATATATATATATATATATATATATATATATATATATATATATATATATATATATATATGCTAGTGCCTATGATGTATTATGTAGCCTATTAATAAAACTTATAATTGGAATATTATTCTTTATTTTCTTCCAAAAACTTACGAAAATTTTCTAAATTGAAATTAAATTATAAATTGTTAATTTAAATAAAATTTTTATTAAATTTTTATTAAATTATTAAATAATTGTTCCTATAAATTATTTTTATTAAATTAAATTAGAATTAAATAATTATTAAAATAATTATTCAATTATCAAATTAAATTATTATTAAATAATTATTAAATAATTATTCAACAACTAAATTAAATTATTATTATTAGGTAATTTTCAGTTAAATTGTTATTATTGAATAATTATTCAATTAAAGTATTTTTATTAAATTAAATTATAATTAAAATTAAATTATAATTAAAGGATTATTCAATTAGGTTGTTCAATTATTAATTTAATTATTGTTGAATATAAAATTAATTATTCTACTATTAAATTAAATTATTAAATTATTTTTTAAAATTTAATTTTAAATAGGTAGTTTAAAAGAAAGAAAAAAATTGACAATTGTCAACGTATATTATGGTTAGACCCCGCTTTTTTTTGGTGAGACTTCTCCCATTTTGGTGAGATTCCGCCCATTTTTTATGAGACTCCCCCAGTTTGTATGAGACTCCATCCAATTTCGTTCTCATTATCAGAAATTTCCAAAATTGGAATTTGTTAAAATTTGAGAAGCAACTAAAGTTTTTGATTGCTTTTTATTTTTATTTCAATTTTAATTTATTTTAATTATTACTTTATATATGGCAAAAAAAATATTTTAACTATTTTGCTATTTCGAAAATTTTGAGCGAGTTTTTTGAAACTCCGAACCATTACTGAAACAGATTACTGAAACTCTAAAAGAATTTTCGAAACCACAAGAGAGTTTCTGAAACTCCAAACGGATTACTAAAACTCCGAACCGATTACCGAAACCCCTAACGAGTTTCTGAAACTCTGAACGATTTCTGAAGCTTCGAACGGATTATTGAATCTCAGAACGAATTTCTGAAACACTGAGCGAATTTCGAGACTTTCAACAAATTTTCTTGAAGTTTCGAACGAATTTTTCACACGACTGTTAGTGCTGGGGTCTCAGAGGGAGTTTTATTTTTCTGTCTTATGCTGTATCACTACTTTAAGCTGTGGTTGGAAACAGGACTATGAAATAAGTTACAAAATAATCTGCTTTCCAGTTTCTGATCCGGAACAGGCTTGGGTTCCATCTCCGATTTCCTTGATTTATATCGATTCTGCTGCAACTATTTATCAAACGATTCCAAATTTCAGATAAGATTCCAATGGCAAATGAACATGGTAATTCAAAACTTGATTCCGATTCCGATCTTCTAAAACTTACCGATTCCGAGATCTCCGGTTCGGATTTCGCTTCTCTCCCCCTACTGGATTTCCTGACTGGTTTTGATTTCTGAATGTGATTCTGGTTCAGGTTCGAACTACTTTTTGACTAGGATCCTAAACTTAATAGGGCATTTTGATAAAATCTCGATAATCATTCCCGATTTCGTCTTGAAAAAGGTTTTCCGATATGACTCTGATTCCAATTCCGATTTTTCGATTTCGTCTCCTCATATGAAGTCTATTTGGCATGACTCAGGTTCCAATTCCGTTGCGGTTCCGTGAAAACTATCCGACCGACTCCATGAAGGTTATACGATATGTCTCCGGTTTCAATTTCGATTACAAATCCATCTTCAAGAAGGATTTTCGACCTTACTGTAGTTCCGATTCCTATCCAATTCCGTCTCTGTTAAGGCTATACGATATGACTCCGATTCCGATATTTGATTTCGATTCTGACTGTTGAACATTATCCAATTTCGAACTTTAATCCTATTTCGATTCCAATTTTAGAACACGCTTCCGATTCCGATCTTCCAAAATTTACCGATTCTCCGGTTCCGAACTCCGATTCTGATTTCACAAACCGGTTAGAAATTTGGTTGCTTATTCTATCTAAAATTTAAAGATATTTAAAGTGTGAAATTAAAATGAAACGCAATTTGAAGTCAAATTAGAGAGAGAGAGAGAGAGAGAGAGAGAGAGAGAGAGAGAGAGAGAGAGAGAGAGAGAGAGAGAGAGAGAGAGAGAGAGAGAGAGAGAGAGAGAGAGAGAGAGAGAGAGAGAGAGAGAGTTCACCTGGGTAGTGATGAGGAGTCTGTAAATTTCTTATCCGGTTCAGACCCCAGCTCCATCATTTTAAAATATGCGTTTTCGTCTCCGGCTCCGAATCAAGTTCCGAACTCTTTTATTTTATGCAAAAATTTGGCTCTGGCTCAGATTCAACCGCAAATATAACCAGCTCTGGCTGAAGCTCCGGCTCCGGCTCCGGCTCCGGCTCCGGCTCCGGCTCCGGCTCCGGCTCCGGCTCCGGCTCCGACTCAAGCTCCGCAACCCTGAATGCAAGTGTGCACAATTAACAAGAACTGAATGAGAAAAATAAAAAAAACTGAATATCAAAAACAATAACGTTACAACTAGCTTGATGGAGGTCCTGGGTTCGATTACTTGAGAGAAACTCTGTAGAAAAGATATCCTTCCTCGAAAAAAAAAACAATAATAGTGAGAAGTAAATTTAAAACGTTGAAAAAAAGGATAAAACATATAAAACATAAAAAAAAATCACGTAGTGTTGTAAGTAGAAAATTTTAAACACTTGGAAGATTTTTTGCACAGATGAAGTTATATATATATATATATATATATATATATATATATATATATATATATATATATATATATATATATATATATATATATATATATATATATATATATATATATATATATATATATATATATATATATATATATATTATTATATATATATATAACATATATATATATATATATATATATATATATATATATTATATTATATATATATTATATTATTATATATATATATTATTATTATTATATTATTATTATATATATATATATATATTATTACATATATATATATATATATATATATATATATATTTAAATAAATACATATATATATTATTATTATTTCTATATATATATATATATTATATATATATATACATATAGTTATATATATATATATATATATATATATATATATATATATATATATATATATATATATATATATATATATATTTAAATAAATATATAATTATATAAATATATATATATATATATATATATATATATATATATATATATATATATATATATATATATATATATATATATATATATATATATATATATGTAAGGGTGAGTGGGATAAGGGGAACTATATAGGAACTACAGGGGAATTAGTTTATTGAGTGTTGTAGGGAAAATACATGCTGGTATTTTGGTCGAAAGAGTTCGTCGAGTGACTGAAGGATTGCTTGGTGAGGAATAAGATGCATTTAAAAGTGGTAGATGATGTGTAGATCAAATTTTTACAGTGAAACAAATGATTGAGAAAATGAGAGAGAAGAAGAATAAATTTTATTTAGGTTTTATGGACTTGAAACTGGCGTATGACAGAATTAATAGG
>JABUQX010029860.1:17500-22696 GCA_015478945.1 Trachelipus rathkii
TGATAACGTAATGGTCTTCCAGTATTGTAGACGTGTAGTATTTGTTATTCACTTCAGAAATTTATTTCTTTCTCTTCTTAACTTATTTCTGAAAAGTTTTGGTTTGTTTGTAGGTAAATCAGATTAGTTTTCACAAAAATCATGTTTAGTGAATAATGTAAGTAATCAGTATTATTAGTTTTAAATGTTTATATTGTATAATGTATTGTATATGGTAGGTAGTTCCAAAATCTAGGTACTTACTTATCAATAACATTTTGCATTTATCTCTTGTTATTAAGCCAAAGTCTACTAATACAGAAGAAGCGATTGCTGCACCAGCCCTATCACTTATTTGATACCTGAAAAAAGATTTATATTAGATATAATACTTTGAAATGTTACTGATCAGCTACACAATATGTAGATTTATTTAGATATTATTTGATATCATAATTTGCATTTGCCTGTCACAAGCTTCGGCTAATGTTCGAAGTTCCCTTCTGTTTTGTTGATCACTTAAACCATCTGCAATATAATCAGGATCAGAATCATTGTTTAATGATGTTGCAAGCATTTCAACATAGGACTGCTGAATGTTTTCCTCAGATGTTGATTCTGAAATGGGGCTTTCTTGATCAGTTTCTGGATAGGATAAGACCGACTCGGTTTTGGCGGGAATTTTGCCGAGGCCGGGGCCGGGGCCGGGGCCGGGGCCGGGGCCGGGGCCGGGGCCGGGGCCGGGGCCGGGGTTAGCTAAAATTAGAAATGTAAGTCAAAAACACTGAAAGTGTTAAAACTTAGGATGAAAAGTAAATATAATTTCAATTAATTAATAATTTTAATTATAAAAAAGGAATACATTTAATTAATTCAATTAAATAAATATTTTCGAAAGAAATTTTTAGAAAATAATTGATTTTCTAGAAGAATAAGTTGTATTAAATATATATATATATAGTAGCAGTAAAGAGTTATATATATATATATATATATATATATATATATATATATATATATATATATATATATATATATATATATATTAAGTTGGTTATATATATATATATATATATATTGGGATAAAAAGAAGAAGTAGTTAGAAGAGTAAGTTGTATTAAATATATATATATATATATATATATATATATATATATATATATATATATATATATATATATATATATATATATATATATTAATTCAATTAAATAAATAATTTTGAAAAGAGATTTCGGAAAATATTTGATTTTCTTGAAGATATTTACTTTAAATAAATAAATACATTAATATTTTAATAATTATATTTATTTCCTTTTCCAAATTCGTTTGATATATCAAATTTCGAATATTTTTATGTTAAAAACTCGGAAAAATTATAATTTGGCCTCAATTTTAATTTGAAATCATAGTAAATACAAAAAAAAAATTGATTATATATAGGTATGTTTATAAATTTTGCATCAACTTATAACAAAGGAGTAATGGAATTAAAATATATTTTTTTATTTAGTTTGATTTAGACCCTCTGCAATATAATCAGGATCAGAATTATTGTTTGAAGATGTTGCAAGCATTTCAACATCGGACTGCTGAATGTTTTGCTCAGATGCGGGGCCGGGGCCGGGGCCCCAGTCGGTTCCTAGTTTCTGGATAAAGTTGATAAGAACAGCTTGGTTTTGACTCTAAGTAATCAGATTTTTGGATTTCTTTGCACTTTCAATTTCTTGGATGTTTCTTTTCTTAAATTTAATTTCAGAAGTTGTTAAAGGAACTGTTTTTGAAGTACAGTAGCCCCTTCTGACTTCTTTGGTCCTGTAAGAAAAGGGTCCATAAATTCAGTTTTCTGGATCCTCCTTATTAAAATTTTAAAAATGTGCAATTAATGAAAGCATCAAAATTTGATAACCATTGTTGACTAAGACTATGATAGATTTCATTCTTTATAAGAAATTACATGCAAAATGTTATTTAAATTAAACAATATTTTCATTACTTTATTATTATTTGATACTTTAATTAAATGTATTTTACCAATATCTATAAGTTATAAAATTAAAATAGGTAGGTAGTTTCCATTTAACATACTCAGTTACTCACCTCATAAAACTTATGATCATCTTCTGTCATTTTTAGCAAATATTTTCTTTCTGCAGCTGCTAGAATTTTATGGTCTTTTTGAAATATGTCAAATAATTTGTTTGAATCTTCTATAAACTTTGAAGCGTCCAATTTAAATTTAGGACCTTGTTTTTTCTTATCATAATTCAGAAGTCTTGAAAACTCTTTTAGGTGATTATTTAATCTCATTTGAATAGCATTTGCAGATATGGGGTAAACATTATACTTTATCCATAAATTATAAAGCTCTTCACTAACTTCTCTTTGAACATTTTCTGTTCTATACTCTTTGAAAAAAGGCATCTTTCCAATACCTGCTTTAAGGTTGGCAGTCTTCCTGGTGGAAATTCTTCGGAAGGTTTATAGCATTCATTAATTAGAAATTTACTTACAGAATTTCTTGTACACATAATTTTATAATTAAATTTCAACTAATAATAATAAAAAGCTCTGAAAAAATAAGCAAACTGATATTAAAGTTGTCACATTTTGACATTATACATTTTTTTTTTTAATTTTCAGTAAAAATAAGTTTTTTTTTTTTTTGGAAATACAAGGAAAACTATTAGCTTTACAAGAAAAAGTTATTCAATAACATTTGTTTAAAATTAAATTCTGCATTATTTGATATAAAGATCATGTTTTTAGCATGAATAGTAAAAAGGTTATGGACATTTTTGTACCATTAATCCGATAAAATACTAGATTTTTTAACCTTTTGAACTTAAGGTCAAGTGGGACGACTATAAATGACTACCACTGTTTTTTTTTGTCATAAATGTGTTTTTTACATCAAAAGCCAGGTACTAGGACACCTGACTTTTTGTTTTAAAATTTCAGCCCACTTTATATATATATATATATATTATATATATATATATATATATTATATATATTATATATATTAATATATATATATTATATATATATATATTATTATATATATATATTATATATATATATATATATATTATTATTATTATATTATATTATTATATATATATATATTATTATTATTATTATATTATTATTATTATATATATATTATTATATATATTATTATATTATATTATTATTATTAAAATTAGTATTAAATGTAGAAAAAATTATGTTTATACCGTATATATATATATATATATATATATATATATATATATATATATATATATATATATATATATATATATATATATATATATATATATATATATATATATACAAAGTCTATTTTATTTTTTTATCTAAAGTAAATTTTTAATTTTATCTTATTATAAATGAAAGGAAATTCAAAACAGAATGTAAAAACCGTAGGGAAATGTATTTTTAAGTTATAATTAAAAAAAATACTAACCTACTCTTGTAGGTTTTACTTCACTCAGCGGAGGAATATTTTAGGAAAATTTTGCCGACTTTTTCAATATACTCGGTTCCAGTGTTAACTTGAAACTCCACGGGGAAGGGTGTGCTTCATTTGTCTCGAAAATGCAGTTTTTTTTAAATGAAAATGATATATTATTTGCGTATTACACATGAAAGTGTTAAATAAATAAAAAAAAGTCTCATTAAATTAAGTTTAAGAAAAAATTGTTCGATTATAAGTTCTTTTAAGTTGCTAATTATAAATTGTTAAGAATATACCAAAAACATCTTTTTCGACGCCCGCCATTATGTTTTGTCGATGGACCTTTTTACGGTAATAGTTACCCAAAAAAATAGTATATATATCTCTATGGAACATAAATAGATTTTATAGTTGTTAATTTAAGTTGTATATATATATATATATATATATATATATATATATATATATATATATATATATATATATATATATATATATATATATATATATATATATATATATATATATATATATATATATATATATATATATTATTTGTTAAGGTATTACACGGCAAAATAGGGGGCTCGAGCCGACGGGGAGCAGAAGGGGGACGATTTCCATACCCCGTAGGGGAGGGGCGGAGGAACCCCCGCGACACCCAAATACCAAAGAGCGGGGGTTCCGGAGACCCTCCCCGGAGGGGGGGAAATAGTCCTACCCTGTCGTTCCCCGGAAGGCCGAGAGACCCGACTCCTGCCATCTTTGCGGTTTACCCTTGGGTATTCCTTTAGTTAAAAAAAAAAAATAAAATAAAACTGACGGAGTCGTAAAACGTAACAGGTCCTATATATATTTGAATCATCAAATCCCTATAATAGAAAGTCTATTTATGGTCCATAAAGATACCCTATACTATTTTTTTTGGGCTAACGAGTACCGTTCAAAAAGTAAATAAATATACTCTCTATATATATATATATATATATATATATATATATATATATATATATATATATATATATATATATATATATATATATATATATATATATATATATAAAAAAATAGAAAGTTATATATATATATATATATATATATATATATATATATATATATATATATATATATATATATATATATATATATATGTCTGTCTGTGTGTGTGTGTGTGGAAATTCTTTATACCTCATTTACTAAATCCATCTAAATATGTATTTTACAAGTGTTTTTGAGAAGCCTATTATTTACAAGGTAAATTTTCAAGCAATTATTTTATATAAAACAAAATTAAAAAGGTTATAAACCAAACTAAAAAAAATGATTATTTTTAAATTGTATAATTTTTGAATAAAAATGGTGTTGCTAATTTAGTTTATAATAAAATAATAAATTTTTTTATTTTAAATTCATAAAATAATTTTCAAGATCGTGTGATTATGCATACTGTTATAAAACTATTTAATAACCTGTAATAATGTATTATAAAAGTAATCATTTGAAAAATTATGATTAAATATTACGTAGATGTAAGCAACTTACCTACTATTAAGTATTATGATAATAAAATAATCCTGATATTTAGGTATAAAATAGGTTTTGACTGAACTTTTCATAATTCGCTAAACAGTCTGCATATCAAGAAGATAAAAAAGGTGTGAAGCTCCAAATTCTCAAGATGAGATTCTATTTTGCTCTTTGCTTATTCCTTGTTTACGGAATGGTGTATCTAAGCATGGGGTAAGTAATGTAAA
>JABUQX010029861.1:0-35000 GCA_015478945.1 Trachelipus rathkii
AAAAAAAGAGAAAAGGAGAGAGAGAGAGAGCAGAGAGTGAGAGAGAGAGAAAGGAGAGAGAGAGAGAGAGAGAAAGAGAGAGAGAGAGAGACTGACGGACGGACGGACACACAGACAGAGGAGACCGAATCAAAATACAAAGAGAAGAAGAAGAGAGAGAATGAGAGAGAGAGAGGACGTAGAGAGAGAGAGAAGAGAGCGAGGAGAGAGAGAGAGAGAAGAGGACACTAATAAAAGAGAGAGAAGAGAGAGAGAGAAGAGAGAGAGAGAGACAGAGAAGAGGAGGAAGAGAGAGAGAGGAGGAAGAGAGAGAGAGGAGGACACGATCAGCTTACAAAATATAGAAAGGGGAAGAAAATAGCGGGTAGGATAATATTAATCATATAAAAGACTATTTAAAGATACATAAATGCGGTATATAGTAGTTATAATTAGTATATGTATTATATATATAGTATATATAATAGTATATATAATATAGAATAATATGATATATATAATATATATATAGTATATATAATATATATATTGGATATATGAATAGTGAAATAGCCGGATAGCCGGATACCGGATATCCGGCGGAGTTAAACCGGATACCCCGTATCAGCGGCAGTAAAGGTATGCACAGGATGCCACATTTCTGAAAAATGCTAAGTCCAAACTCAATATATCGATATGATATATATAGAATTATAATATATATATAATAAAATAATATAATATAATAATATATAGATAATAACTAACGAATATATATAGTAATATATAGGACTATATATACATATCGATATAAGTGATTTGGACTACGAATTTTTTTCAGAAAAGTATGTGGATCGCGTGCTATACCTAACCGCGTATATATATACAATAGTATAATAAATAAAAATATATATATATAATATATTATAGATATGATATTGTTCATATATTAGTTTATATATAATATATAGTGATATAATATTAAATATTTGCATATACATGGCACTTAATAGTACTAGATAAATAAAGAAAGAACAATTAAAGGGAAGGTAAAAAAATTTACTGCCTTCTCCAGGATTGAACCACCGCTATGTGGCGACTGAGGACAATATACCGGCGCTTACGACTGAGCTATCCTCCACACCTGGCTGAGTGATAGCTCATTTGTCAAGCGCCGGGATATTGTCATAGTCGAAACATGCGTGGTTCAATCCCTGAAGAAAGGAGTAATATTCCTTTACCTTCCCCATTAATTTGTTCTTTCTGTATTTACTATATATATATGATAATAGTAATATATGTTATTATAGATATATATATATTTTATATATAATAAATATATAGTATATATATATATCTAAGTAGATAATATAAGTATTACGGTGTCTCCACATATTACAGCGTGTAATACCATACGCTGTTAAAAAATGTGTAGAAATAAAGTCGCATTTTTATCATAAGGAGGATGATATTTACTGTGTCTCGCACGCGAATACGAAAACCGCGCACAACATGCGAATTATGGCGATATATATCGATTTTTTTACATGGCTTCTGTGAAAGCACACTAAAAAATGAGGTGTCTCTTCCTCCGCATCTTTGATACGGTTCTTTCGTTCCAGGCGGATTACCATAAGCTAATGTACCAAGAGTTAAAGTAAGTAAGAAGGTTAAACAAACAATGGTGTCAAGACACCTCATAATGCGATACATTAATGTATAGAAGTTGTAATAGTTTCATAACAATTGTTAGCACCATAATCTTACCACACATTGCAAGAAGTGGAGAAAGAAGTCAGGGGTCGTTTCAACTTGTAATATCCAGTTATTTACAAATGTTCGAGACAGCCTCCATCTCCGCGAATACATGCCTCACCCTCTGGGGCCCAGGTTTCATGCATGCCAATGACAGTGACGCTGGTGATCCCACATTGCCGTTCTCTATCGATCGCGAAGATCATCGGCGAGGTAAGGTCATAGTAACACAGCGTACACGATGTTTAGATACCTCCCACAAAAGTAGTCCATGGTGTTAATGGGTGAGACGCGCAGGGGTTGCAGGAAAGAACAAATCTTGATCCATCTCCCCGAAAAGAGTTGTCTGTCGAGTGTGCGCACATAGCTGGCTTATGTGTCGCACTACCATCCATGTTAGTATATATGCTTCGTTTGTCTAAAGTATATCATCTAGATGGTCAACAGACGGTTCTGCAGGAAATGGAGGTAACGCTGTTACTGTCAAATTGTCCCTCCGAATAACTAAGGCCGCGATATCTTACATTGGTTAACCACACACCAAAACGTGACTGAGTATAGAACCGTGTGGATGCTAGGGTAGACGGGGTTGTCTGAATTCCACCTGTTATGCATACCGTATTGGTAAAACGAGAATTCATCGTCTAAGATAGTTCCAATAAACCGTCATTACATTAGAAGGCAATCAATGAACAGCTAGGACGCCAGCCGCCGCTTTTGTCTCTCACGCTGCACACCATGCACATTGTATGCTATATGGTATCATTGTTGTATGCAACACGAATCGTCGTAGGTTTCCTACGATATTTCCAAGACGCTGTACCGCCGAAAGGAGTTGGAACTGTCATGGTGTACGAGAGAACGTCAGCTTCGATTCGAATGACGGACAGCTTGCCCTTTCCCGTATGTGATGGAGGGGGGTGAACTATCGACCTGTACATGAAACCGTCTGTAAATCCTTATGAGAGTCCCCCATTGGCTCGGCGCGCGATGTGGAAACGTTCCTATCTGCAGCAGCCCTGCGACATCCTATGGTTTTCCGCATGTACAGCTTCAACATGTCAACTGCTCGTCCTTGCGAATACTGTCACCCGGTGGCAGTTACAAAATGTATGCGCTCTGACTGCAAACAACAATTCACTCTGAATATAGGACGTTTCACCTACAGCTTATTAACGCTGAATATTGAGGTTATTGCACGCAAACCTGCTCATATCAAGTGTTAGTGGTGGTGTACACATCACAGACCAGTATTTTTTAGGCTACAAGTACATATCACATAAAATCAAAAGGGATGCATTAGGTATTTAATTAATTCTTTTGGAAGCATTGCATAAGCATTCTCATCTCTTCGTGATTTACAATTTAATCATTAGTCAAACTTTAAATTGACACGTCGGCTTTGTACGTCACAAATTTAAAGGAGACGGTCTACGTGTTTATGTACATTTGCGTGAAACGAACAACCGTATCAAATAATGTCGAAGGAAGAGCCCTCCATTTTTTATGTGCATTTACAGAAGCCATAAAAAATATCATTTCCCATCGACACCGCATTTTTGTCGGTTTCGTTGCGCGGCGCGAGACACCAACGTAAATATCCACCTCCTAATGAATAAATATTCGAACTTATATATTCTTACACATTTCGATGCTTAAACCCGTACGGTAACACCGTCTTAACATAACTCGAAGCACCCGTGAAATATAAGATATATAATATTATAAAATATAATTATATAAATATATATTATTACATATATATATAATAGTATATATATATAATATAATATATATATACTATTATTAATAAATAATATATATAAAATAGATATCATATAATATAATATATAGTATATATTATTATTTATATATTAAATATAATAATATATACTATATATATATAATATATTATATAATATATAGTAAAGTAATATAAATATAATATAATATATTATATATATATATATATATAATATATTATATTATAATATATATATAGTGATATGTATATAACTATATACTAAGATATTAAAGAGGTGGCGTCCGCAATTAAGTCGCAATTCGCATGGCGGAATAACCAAATAAATTGCGTAATGCGATTGCGATTATTTGAAAAATTTCGGAATTGCAGTTAATGCGGAATTCTATATCATTCGCATTTAATTCCGCAATCCGTATGAGGACTTCCAAAAAACAATGTGGAATTCAATGGAATGCTAAAATTATAGTCCAGCAAATTCTGGCCATCTTTTGTACCTCTGCTAGCAACA
Organism: Trachelipus rathkii; assembly: GCA_015478945.1. Classification (NCBI taxonomy): domain Eukaryota; kingdom Metazoa; phylum Arthropoda; class Malacostraca; order Isopoda; family Trachelipodidae; genus Trachelipus; species Trachelipus rathkii. Next base: position 4,008 of record JABUQX010029861.1, read on the forward strand.
CCAGAAAAATCGGTATTTTTCATGGTATTTTAAGTTTTAATAAATAATAATATTTAACAAAAAAACCAAAAAAAGGTAAATTATGAAAAAAGTTTGAAACAAATAATATTTTATCCACAATACAACTTTTCTTAAGCTTTAATAAATGAATATAATTTTTTGAAACGTGTCGCCACTAAATTTCAGATAAAAGTTTGGTACCAGTAGTAAACACTAAATGATCTGAATAAATAATATATACATAACATTGGTACCCACATGTCGAAAGTCTAACATATATAGATAATTATAATATAATATAAATATATAATATATTATAATAGTTAACATATATATGTATCAATCTATATATATATTATTAATATATAAATTATAATATACGATATATTATATACGAAATTTCCATTATTGTGGAATCTTCCCAGCGAGAAGAACCTACTAGGGAATAACTATCCGGTTATCGGCGATAAACATGATATGCGCCGGATACGGATAGTCAAAAACTTGCCGGATAGGCCGATACCTGGATAGTTGCCGGATATGCCGCCCTCCCTAATATATCAATATATAGTAGATATATAGTATATATATATATAATATATATATATATATATTAATATATAATATATAAAATAATATAATAGTATATATATTATTATATTAACGAACAAGCTAATACAGTGATCGTTTTAATACATCTCTCTCACGGGCGTCTAACAATTGTAAACGAGTAAGCGGTAAGCTTTCAAAAAACGGATTTAAAAATGTAGCGATGTAACGTAACGCTAGCCTCTTTAAAAATTGTAACGTGCTATCCGTTACTCGTTACAATTCTCTCCGAGAATTTGTGGTTGACATTTTTTTTATTTTTATGGAAACGAATTTTATTTCCAATTTAAATAACTAATATATAATATATATATATTATATTAATATAAATATAATTCAGATAATATAAATATATATTATAGTAAATATATATAATATATATATATATATATATAGTTTTCTATATGCAGGATATCAGATGTATTGGTGTACAAGAGTTTGAGTATGTTTGGTTGTGCGACTGGCTGATTAAATGACGGTCAGATGAATGTAGGGGGCATGCGAGTTTCTATTTGACTTGCCAAGGCGTGACTTTGCGTGTCTAATCCCTGACTGTGGAATAGCACCTCTCAACTCTCAACGCTACCGTTTATTACTGTCTGAGACCAAGCTGGCCAGGATTCTTTTTCAAATAAACAAAATATCTCTGAACTAATAACTTTTGTCTATATTTCCGACTAATGTGAGTCTGCTTATATAACATAAACACTCCTGACAGGTCTCGAGAATCTTGAATTTCTAACTTCGATGTACTGTGGCTAAAGAGTCTTCTCCTACACTATATTACGTTGTGTTCCTGCTACTGCCTCCCCTAAGAACAGATTTCACGTTCTTTTTGACCATCTTACTACTTCATGAGACTGTTACCTCTTCCATCCAAATGCGAGGTCTCTATATTGGGTTTCAACGATGCACAGCTGAGTCGGTTTGGCTCTTCACACTTGATGCAGGGGAGGATGGCAAAACAGCAGCATCTCAACCTTCTGGTAACAGTTAATTATTAACCTACCATATTCTAGATCGTCCTAACCAATTCGACAATTGTGACATTAAGTATCACACCACTACTCTCTCGTTAAATATACCATTCTCCTCCTATTGGTAACTCTGACCACAAATCTTGTAGTCTCGAAATATAATACTTTTTCTCCAGCAGCTCTCATGCCCTAAACGTAATGTCTGGCATTTTAATCGGGCTAAATGGGGACATTGCGTTGTTTTTGCTAACTACTCTTCGAATGAAATGCCTGCTTTGGACGTCCGTGGGATGCTCGAGTCGCGCGTTGAAAAGGTGAGATAATCATTGATGGAACGAGCAGACTCATTCAATCATCAACAAAACGATTCTTCCCTCAAAATCCATGGTTCTATTTCATTTTTTCTCATGGAATTCGGGTTAGAAACAATGTTTATCAGAAATGGAAGATCTCTTATTTTCTTATCAAGCACTCTTGCTAATTTGATATTATGTTGTTGCAAATTATGGTGTGTGGATAATTACTTCGAGTGTTATCGATTGTTTTCCACTGACAGTTCGGAGAGAGAAAGTTCAGAGGTACGGACAGCCACTCATACTACTTACTTATCATCGTACTACTACTATAATCTGTAGAGCATAAGACATGTACTTCCTCTGGCCTGTCTCTTGACTAAAAGATTGCTCGACTTTGATGTCTCACTTGATTCATATTAAGAACTTCCATTAAGTTTGAGGTACGTGCGCTTTTTGCTATTTTGTCCTCGACTGCTACAGGCCATATGCATGATATAGAAGTATTTTATGGAATGACCATCACTGCGCACGTGCTAACTGAGACGTGACTGTACTCCACAATCTCATGTTGCAATCTTAACGCTCCTATTGAGAAAAGGAACATACCCCGTCTTTTGATAGTTTTATACAGTGCAGTCTGAAACAACTATACTCTTCGTTTTGACATTTCTCAATCAAAACTAGTATTCTCCATTTACATGCTCCTATTCCCGCACCTCATTGTCCTATTAATTTTAATCGTACTGATTGGTTTTGAATGCTTATCGTAAGCTAAATTAACATGATCTCTTGTATTTCGAATCTTTTAAGAGTTCATACAATATGTTTTGATATATTCGCTGAAATTGTTGAGTATTTTCTATTTGTGCTTCATTCTTCTGTTTGAATTTTATTGTTTTTAATCTTCGTCACAATATAAAATTATTGACAATAATTTAGCTTTGCAAATTGTGCATTCATCCATTTTTAAATGCACAAAGGGTCCCTTTTTGAAACAATTTAGCTTATTTTTTTTTTGTTATTATTTCCTTCTGAGATCTATTTTAGAAACTTTTCCAGTCGAAAGGGGAACTTCCAGTTTCTAAAGCCATGTCTCCCACAGTTCTTATCCTCCTGGTCATGCAAAGAAAAACTAAATGTTCACTATATCTTTAGCAACCATATAAAATATTGTAGTGTTGATTTGTCACTTAACATAGCACAGGAATACAAGTTATGGCACCATTGATAAAAGTTTACTAATTGTAGTCTGAGTTTTTGAAATAAAGGTTATCCTGATTACCTTAGCTTAAGCTTTTTTCTTGTTTATTTTTTCTTCTAGAAACTATTTTACAATATTTTTCCAGTCTAAAGCGGACTTCCACTTTCGCCATGGAATATCCACCAGCTCTAACAGATCTATGGTCATGAGGCAAAGAACAAAACTGGGTCACTATCTCTACGCACACATAAATCAATCGTTTTTTGAATTTGTCATCTGAACATAGAGACATGACAAAGTTTATGGCCAACAGAAAAGTTTCCACTTTAGACTGAGTTTTGAAAGTAAAGGTTTATCCTGATTACCTTAGCTTCACCTTTCCTTTTTTACATTGCCAGCAATGTTGCGATATGATATAGCTGTTTAAATGTCTCATAATTTTTAGATCCAATAGATGTAATGTGACCACTGAGTAACTGGTAGTTTTGGGTAGACTCTTTTAGGTGCATGATAAGAACATGACTCGTTGCGCCGCTCACTGTGTTTAACTCATTTCATATTGACATAATAGGTGTGTGAATAAATCAACGTGAGTAATAAGTAAATTCAAATACAGTGAGGTTGGTTTTCCGATTTTGTTAGTGACACAATATTTTTCTAAGATTAAACTTAATTAATTCAAAGTTATAGTATAGATGAGTACCGACTTTTTATCTATTGAAAAATTATATACATAATCAAACATATCTGGGAAAAAGGATATATATATATAGCGTATTATGGTATTAGAGATGCTCAATGTCTTCGTGAACCTTATACAGAAAGCTACTTCGTTATATGTTATAATAACTTATCATTATATATATATATTCATATAGTAATATTTTAGGAATGGGAGCTATTTATAAATTAAAACATTAATTATATATTATATACTGTATATTATATATTATATATAATAAGTACATAAATTATCTATTGTTTCTCGTATCATATCCATATATATATATGTTATTCGGAGAGACCGTCTTAGTCATAGTGTCGAGTTTATTATTTATAACTGGTTGAGAAGTGTTGCATGAGCGCATTTTAAGAGAACTATTTAGAGACACATACAAATAATGATGTACGTATCGATGATGTTAGAGATTGTGATGGTTAAGTATCGTAATCCTTTGAACATTTTAAAGATATAGTAAAATATATAGCACTTATAACTTAGTACAAATTAAATGAGCCTCGATAAGAAGTGGAGCTCTGCACCCACATATCTCAAAAAATAGCAAGAGCTACGGGTTGGGTAAAAGGAATACATTGCTAGAAAGCAAAAACAAATAAACAAAATAAAAAAAAAAAATAGAAAAAAATACTATCATAGCCTACAGAGAAAGAGGAATCACGTTTCTAGAAAAGGTTAAGAAAATATGTAAGCGAATATATTAAAGAAATAATAACTTTTGATAATTTACAATTATAGTAATCAGAGTAGCAAAGCCTATTTAGCCGTACTTTTATACGTTACTCGTTAAATATAGACTTTCTAGTAAATTTTTTTTGTTTTTTTTATCTAAGAAGACGCTCCAGGGTATCCGAACACAGATTCCAGGAAGTCGGTGTGCTCGCCCTTTCCTGTAACACGGGTTGGACTAATTTCCCCCTCACGGGGAGGGGTCGTTCCTGGAACCCCGCTCTTTAGGTATTCATGGGTGGTCGCGCGGGGTACTCTCAGCCTCTACCTGGGTCTATGGTCACAGAATTCAAAATGTCCCCCTGTGCTCCAATACCAGTCGGCTCGAGTCCCCCTATATTGCCGTGTATACCTTTACAAATAATATAGGTAAAACTGAACCTATATATTTTTGACTTTATATATTATATATTACTATATATTATTATATATATCTACGTATTATTATTATATATTTATAACTATTGATATGTCCCGCGGGCTACGAGCTCCCCAAAAAAGAGCAATTATTATGTATTATTTTCATTATATTTTTTTTTTTACATTTACCTAACAAATTCCCTGTAGCTATGTAGTTTTTAGATGATTTTTTTTTTATTTATTTTTACAGTTTCCTACGTCCCCCTTACCTTTATATATTATTAATATGTCATTTTTTGAGCTTCACACTAAAATGTTAAAAAACTATAGCTATTACATAAATCCTTTTATACAAAATAAAATGTCGTGATGAAATACAAAAGGGCCTATACTTATATATATATATTTAAATATTACTAGATTTTATGCATTATACTATATGCTGTATAAGTTACATATTAGGTAGTAACAATATACCTAAATATATAAACTACTAGTATCTAGATCATATTTTTATATAATATATCTATATCATATTATTCTAGTATTAATATATATATATATATATAGCCGTATAAATTGAAATATTGGGAATATAAGAATAGATAAATTGCTGTCTTGAAGATATATTATTATATATTATATTAAAGATATTAATATATAGATACGTAGTATAATAAAATGTAAAATAGTATAGGCATAACTGTATATATAGTTTCAGATATTTTTATGTATATAGTATATGATATATAACTATATGTATTATACTATATATATTATTGCTTAATAAAATATTGGTAATGATTATCTATAGTATATATATCTAATATTATCATAAATATATATATACAGAAACTAACTATATATATAATAATACGTAATATAGACATATATAAAGTGTATATAAATAATATATATATGTATATAGAAAAAAAATATAAATTAAAAATAATAGACTATATAGTTATATACTATATATACTATAATCTATTATATATATATTTATATATATAAGTATATAAAAGAAATAAATATATAACACCTGCAGTAATAAAATTAGTATTACTTAAAATTTTGTATTTGCCGGAGCGGCCTCTTTTTTTTGCGACTCCGAACTCACCCTGGCCTCCGCTCCTAAAATTTGCCTCCGAACTCCGGCTCCATGATCCCTCAAAGATTTCGCCTCCGGCCTCGGCTCAGTCCTCCAAAGTTCGCTCCGGCCATCCGGCTCCACTCCAATACCTTGCGGCTCGCGCTCGGCTCCCGGCTCCGGCTCCGCGCCTCTGATATAAAAGAATCATTTATTTATTCAAAGAATTTTAGCAACAGAAAAATAGCAGTTATAAATACTATATATATATATAGTATTATATATATATGTACGTTAATATAAGTGACGTTTATGATAATAATATGATATTATTAAATAGATAATATAATAAATAAGTCTGATAATATTTCCAATTCTAACTCATCATCATCATCACCGTCAAGATCTCTTTTCGCCCAAGATGGGAGGATAAGGGTAGCGTAGCATGAACCGGAAAACAGGAAGTAGAAATATGCTGACCGGAAAAGTCGATAAAGAAAAGAGCCGACCTTACGTCCTTATCGTTAACCTTGTTTAAGATAGAACTCGTCGCAGTCAGAAATCCACCTAGATGCTTCAGAACCGCGACGGAACCCTTCCAACATGGCGCCATCCTGGTCATGTAAAGGGTACATCCTTATGCAACGGGAAAGGAATGGGCCTAAACATAGCCCTTCAAAATACACGTGCTATTCGCTCCTATTAATCGCACCGCTTTGCTTCTCGTCTTCTACAAAAACTCACAATTTTCTCACCAGGCATGTGCCGCTGTACTGACGCAATTCCATTCTTCTTCAGTCTCCCAGGCCGGTCGATTCCCAAGCAACTCACCACTATAACCATACCGCTTAACAAAACGACCATCATCAACATCCTTTCCACATGACCACCATCTCTAAATGTATTTCATTTTTTTCTCTCCAATTACCACTTTCCTTTAACCACATAACTCTCTTAATAACGTTTCGTAGTCAGTCTGGAGAGTGATCACATTTGTAGCAGCTCTCAATTCTGTCTACACTATACTATATATATATAAGTTATATAGTAGATATATATTAATATATATATATATATATATAGTATATAATAATTTATATATATATATAGTATATATAATATATATACTATATATATAATATTATAATAATTTTCATTTTCTCTTTTTTATTTCCCAAGATTAGGAGTATAGGGTGCTAGACATGGCATTCAGAAAGACAAGCAGTAGCAAAACATGAACACAAAGTCGAAAGAGAAAGCCCAACATACGCGCTGCTGTACCATTAATTCGTTGAGAAGTCACGCAGTGACTAACATAGATTTATCCAACCCTCAGAGCTTCAAAGGGACCGCGACGGACCCTCACATGGCAGATGGTCAATGGTAAGGGTCATTCCCTTGGCCGAGGCTGGGCACAACCATGACCTCCGTCCAAACCCAGTGCCAGTTTCACGCCCTGTTAGTTTAGACACTTTCTTCTCCGCCTCTACAAACTCATGAATTTCATCTCCTTCAAACATTACGTTACTGACTCATGCCACTTTTTATTTCGGTCTTTCCAGCCGGTTTTCCCATTACACTCACCACTTTACTGCCGCTTAACCAACCGACTACCATTTCATCGTTTCCATATGACCAAACAATCTCAACATATTTTCATTTATTTCTCTCGGTTTACCCCTTTCTTTCACAACACACACAACTCTCTATAATACGTTCATTCCTCATTCCTTATCAATTCTTGCGTCCCACCGTAAGCCACAACCCTTCTAAGGCTTGGTCACGAGTCCATGAAACACTTGAATCTTTAGATCTAAATTTCTTTATTCCAGACATAAGAAGGTCAGCTACATACAATAGCACCAGGTAACATACTACCCATGTAAGACCCGAGCACTCACGACTTAGTCTTCCCCTTACATTCACAGGCAACTCTGGAAAGAATTGGCGCGAGATACTTAAGTCTCCGCAACTACAGCCACCTCCTCGCCATTCACAACTTTTCTAATACACACTGCATCAGCATTTCCGTTCCTTCTCATCCAACCTTATCATAAATATTTAAACTCAGACACTTGTTCCGCTGCTCACCATTAACATAAGCTTCACACTGAGGACTGTCTCACTCAAACCATAACCTTACTCTTATCCACGTTTACTTCAAGCCTCTCCCCTTTTACACACACTGCAAATCTCTCTAACCAATCCTCTCAAACTCTCTCAGATCCGCCCACACAAAACCAAATCAATTGAATAACCAGGACATTAAACAACCCTGTCCTCACTCCGCTATTAACCTAAACCAATCCCCCTTTTAAACACAATTTATTCTTACAACACGGCCTTCACTATCGTCATACATAACTTTGATTCCATTCAGAAGCCTAACCACCAACACCATAATATCACTAACACCTTATGCCATAGAGCTTCCCTATAACCCTATCATACGTCCTGTTGCAAATCCATAAAACATAATATAATTTATCTTTTTCTCCCTCATTTTCTCAATCATTTGTTTCAATGTAAAGATTTGTCCACACATCCTCTACCACTCCTAAAACCGCACCTTGTTTCTTCACATCAGTCCTTCAGTCACTCGACGCCATCTTCTTTCGACCAAAATACAGCATATATCCTTCCCTACAACACTCATAAACTTATTCCCTATAATTTCTACGTTCCCCATTATCTCCCTTACCCTATATAAGGGTACTATTACTGCTCTATTCCAATCCTAACTATATCCTCCCTAAACGCTTTATACACAACTTCAATCCATCCATCACCATCTCGCCTCCGTTTTTGATAATTTTCACCAGTAATTTCCGTCTATCCTGCAGAATTTTACCAATCTTCAGACTTTTCACTCTACCATTACCTCCTCCTGCTAATAACTCATCCCCAAAAACTATTCCTGTCTTGCACGCATCAAACCCACACACATCACTATCACCGAATCTCTTCATTACTGTTAATTATTAGTCAGATTTTCGAAGTGTTTCTTTCCACACTCTCCGGATGTGACCCATAAACCAAAAAAAAATCCATTTTTTTTCCCCCAAAAAAAAATCAGTTTTTTTAACCAAAATTGACCACCCCAAAACCCCCCCCACAAAAAAAAAATTCCCCCCCCCCAAAATTTTTTTTATTCTAAGCAGGTTCCCCTTATTCTTCATCTTCCACCTCTCGCGCTTTCTTCCAGAAGAGTTTTCCTATTCCCTGGTAAGTCCCATTCATCCTCCTCCAAACTGTCATTTACATTCTTCTTTCTCCTACGTATGCACCTTTTTAGTTTTTCTTTTTCCTTCTTAATATAATTCCAAACATCTTCTTTTGAGACTTCATCATTGCTTTTAAGTACATTCAACCACGCTTCTTTTTTACCTTTAAACTCTTGCATCACCTCTTCATTCCACCATTCACTGTTAACATTCTTACTTCCTACCTTAGCACATCTACATACTTCTTTTGCACTACTAACAATTACTTCCTTCATTTGCCCCCAGATTTGTTCAGTATCAACTTGTTCACATTCAACCGATTTACTTGCGAGCGCTCTTACATACTTATCCTTATTGTCTTGTTCACCTAACTTCTCACTCTTAATTTTACGTACTTATATAATATATAATATATATATATATATATATATATACTTACTCTATATATCTATATATATTATATATATATATATATATATATATATATATAACTTACGTTTCTGAGAATGCTCTCTCAAGATAATCTGTGTAGGCCTTCATAACAACATTCGACTTCTTTTCATCATCAGCATTTAAATATTGCTCAGATCGAACTAAAAATGTACAGCATTGATTGACATCAGCGATCATTGCAGTTGAAACTGAAACAAAATTATATCCAAGTAAATTACAAAAGACCTTTAAGAGTAATTAAGTGATAAGACAAAATAATTTAAAAAATAATAGTAGAGTAATTAATATTTTCCTAACATTGAATCAAAAAATATTTAAAAATTAATATTGAAGCAAATTGCAAAAACAAAATTTATAATATTTAATTAAATTTAATTATGCATTTCATAAAATGCCTTAGGTAAAAAATCCCCTAAAACACGAAAGGAAGCTTCACCACCAAAATAGAATAGACATGAAAAATATATTGAAAATAATTAAAAGGAAAGAAAACAAAAATGAAGCTGAGTAAAACAGCAGCATCACGTCGAAATATATGAAATGACCTGAACATGTTAAAAAAAACAAAAAAAAAACTTTCTTTTAACGTGCTTTATCCCTTTCTCAGAGGGGTAACACGGGGGACTACAGGAAATCAAACTTTAAGGCCAGCTATCCCAAGCCTGTCGCCACCACGTGTTCGTAGCCTAGTTTTAATAACATGTTAAAAAGAAGTAAATATGTCTATGATTTGGGACCAGAAACGAAATAAAAATAACGTACATTTGTTTGCCATAGACAATATATCATTTAAATATGTAGCCAACTCTTCAGGAGATATCGAAGTAGACTTGACAAATGTCTTAACTTTTGAGACGTCGGCAATGAGGGATCTGAAAAAAAAAGAAATTAATATATATACCTATCCTTTAGAGTTTCTAAATATGGGTAATACCACATATCTCTTATTATCATTTTATATCATGAGACGCAAACAATAATAATAATAATAATAATAATAATAATAATAATAATAATAATAATAATAATAATAATAATAATATAATAATAATAATAATAATAATAATAATAATAATAATAATCATCAACCTTTTTTCCCCAAGACTGGGGGTAAGGTGAGTACCATGCACCGGAAAGAGAAAAGTACTAAAACATGACACAAGTCGAAAAGAAAGCCCAGCCTTACCGCCCCCTTTCTACCTATTAGTGAGAACTCGTGCAGTCCAGACACCCTAGAGCTTCAACGGGACCGCGACGGCACAGACCACTATAGTGTCTCGTCAATGTGAGGTTCATCCCTTGGCCCAGGTGGGCCACAACCATACCCCATCACAAAACACCGTTATTCCTTGATATTATGCACCTTTCTTCTCGCCTCTGCCAAACTCACATTTCTCTCCTCCAGGCATTCCTTTACTGACTCAATCCGCTTTTTTTTCGGTCTCCCCGGTCGGTTACCTACACACACTCACCACTATACATCCGCTTAACCAACTGACTATCATCCTTCCTTTCCACATGACCAAACCATCTCAACGTAATTTCATTTATTCTCTCATTTACCCCTTTCCTTCACACCACACAACTAACTCCGTAAAACGTTCATTCTCATTTTATCAATTCTTCTCAGCATATAACACCCCCTAAGACTGTCCATCTGAACACATGGTACTTTAGATCTATACCTCTAATTCCAGATCATAGTCTCAATATGTAAGACCCAAGCGCACTCAAGACTTAGTCCCTTTACGTCCACCAACGATTTAATTGCACCAGCCACCTTCCTGCCATTCACACTTTCCTACTATACTCTGCATCATCGTTCCCTTATCATCCTAACATACTCTAATTTAAACTCAGACACTTGAGCAGAGCTGCTCACCATCTAAACATAACTTCACACTGAGGACTGTCCTCACTCACAACCATAGCCTTACTCTAATCTATGTTTACTTTCAAACCCCTCCTTTTACACACCTTGCCAAATTTCTCTACCAATCTCTCAAACTATCCTTCAGATTCGCCACACAAAACCATATAATCCTCATATAATAGGTAGGACACCTAGGACACCTTACTCTTCCATTCTCCATCATCCCCTGCCACCCCCACCTCTAATTCTTTATAACCCATCCAAACAAAATAGAATAACGCAAGAGACATACACATCCCTCCCTCACTCCATAAAATTAAACCATATATATAACAAACATATATATATATATATATATATATTATATATTATACTATATATATATATACTATATAATATTTTAAATAATAATATATATATATTATATATACTTATATATATTATATATGTCGGATGAAACAATACGGATGATGCAGAGTGTAGTAGGAAGTTGGTGAATGGCAGGAAGGGTGGCGTGCAATTAAATCTTGAGTGTGCTAGGGTCTTACATGATAAAATGATAAAATGAGGATGAACGTATAGAGAGTTGTGTGGTGTAAAGAAGGGTAAATGAGAAATAAATGAAATTATGTTGAGATGGTTTGGTCATGTGGAAAGATGAATGGTAGTCGTTGGTAAGCGGATGTATTGTGGCGAGTATGTTGGAACCGACCAGCTGGGAGACTAAAGAAAAAAAATGGATTGAGTGTAAAGACACGAATGTTTCGAAGAGAGAAAATGTGAATTTGATGTAAGCTAGAGGAATGATATAACAGGAGTGAATGGCGGGTTTGTAAGGGGTATGGTTGTGCCCACCTGGGCCATAGGGATGAACCTTACATTGACGGAATATTTCCATAGTGAGAGTCCATCGCGGTCCCAGAAGCTCTGGGTGGATTTTTTGACTGGCGACGAGTTCCTCACTAGTTAATGGTATCAGAGGGGGTAGTAAGCTGGGTTTCTTTTTGACTTTTGTCATATTCTTTCTTACTGCTTTTCTTTCTGATGCATCACGCACCTTACTCCCATCTTGGGAAATAGAAGGAAGGATGAAGAAAGAATATTATATAGTATATATATATATACTATATTATACTATAATATATATATATTAATATAATATATATATATATATATATATATATATAAATATATATATATATATATATATATAAACGAATTTTATAACATGTGATAAGTAAGAGATTATGAAACAATTTTTTTACCTTAATTTTGCCAAAAAGTGGATTTGTAATTTATCTTCCAACGCTTCATTGATGGCCATTAAAATTGGTTTTATCACTGAAGAATATGCTACAAGAGAAGGCGCTTCTTTAATCAAGGTCTCTAGAAGATCACAAACCCTAAAAAAATAAATGATTACAGCTTATTTATATAAATACGTCACCAAATAAACGCTTCATTTAGCTTGTGTTTTTGTTATTTATTAATTTTATTTTCGTTTGTAGGAAAAAAACGGACGAACGTTTATAGTAGTTGTTAGCAATGAGTAATGATGTGTAGAAACATTACTCTTTGTTATAGTGTTCTTGAAAAGTCTTTTTCTTTCCAGATACCTGAGTCAATTTGTAATTAGTATTCTGTTGTTTAAATATAATATAAGAAGTAATCATTTATAATATAAATAAACTATTTGTGAGTACACAGTCGATATAAGAGGTGACTACATATAAGAAATTTTGAGTGTGTTGTAAAATATCAGACCTTAGGAGTAAACTAAAGAAGTTTATAACAAGAGGGTGGATTGGATAAAATATAGAACAAGAAGGGGGCAGTTTTTATTTATTTTATATTATCTTTATGAGCATTTATTAAGGACTAGACCAAATTTAATGACCTTCTAGGACGTAACCTTTATAACGTGTCTAAATTAAGATACTACTAACAAAATTATTTATATCTTAGTTCATCTATTATAATATTCATCTATAATTTGACGGTTTCGTCATCTCTCATCTCATCTAACTAATATATTCCTGAGAAAATAACCTAGGTAATTTTCTATAAGTAATTTCTATAATATAATATTAATTATAATTGTGAGTGAGGACAGTCCTCAGTGTGAAGTTATGTTAGATGATGAGCAGCTGGAGAGTGTCTGAGTTTAAATATTTAGGGTAATTGTTGGATGAAAGAAGGGAACGGACGATGCAGAGTGTATAAGGAAAGTTGTGGAATGGCAGGAAGGTGCTGGTGCAATTAAATTCGTTGGTGAATGTAAGGGACTAAGTCTTGAGTGTGCTAGAGTTCTTACATGAGGTATGTTGTTACCTGTGTTCATTTATAGTAGTGTAGTAGTGAGACTATGGAATAAGAAGTATAGATCTTAAGTCCAATGTGTTCAGATGGACAATCTGGGCATGCTAGGTTGGAAAGAATGAAAAAGTGAGGAATGGACGTATTAGAGAGTGGTGTGGTGTGAAGAAATGGGGTAAATGAAGAATAATGAAAGTATGTTGAAGATGGTTGGTCATGGTGGAAAAGGAATGAATGAGATAGTGGTTGTTAGCGGATGTATACGTGGAGAGTGTGTTGGAACCGACGCGGTCTAGGGTAAGATCCGAAGAGAAAGGTGGATTGCAGTCGGTGAACGAGATGTATTCTGAGAGGCAGAGAAGAATGTGACTTTGGACCAGAGGCGAGAATAAAGGTGCATGCCTAGGAGAGATGCGCGGGGCTTCTGTATGCGGGGCATGGTTGTGAGCCTCACCTGGGCCCAAGGGGATGACACCTACATTGACGATTCTACGCAAGTGAAGGGTCCGTCGCGTCTATGATGCTCCTAGGTGGATTTTCTGTAAGTGACGAGCTCTCACTAATTAAATGGTACAGAGGGGGCGGAAGGCTGGGGCCTTTCTTTTCGACGTTTGTCATGTTCTCCTACTGCTTTTCTTTTCCGATGCTTGTACAGCACCTTACCCCCAATCTTGGGGCAAAGAGGAAGGTGAAGAAAGAAAGAAAGAAATAATATTAATACTACCTAAGTCAATTTATTATATTGTCAGTAGTTGTTCCCGCTTAATCATTCAATATGTGATTTTTTTTGGTTTATTTATTTTATTTATTTATTTTTTTCTATATAATATATGAAAGAGGTTATTTCAAAATCTACATGTCAGTTTTTTTTTTTTTTTTTTTTCCAAATTTGTTGTTGTATTGTTGTAGTTCTGTGCAGTGCATAAAACCGCATTAGTTACAATCTGCCAACCCATCATATTAGATTGTTTTATTTCCGATTCACTACAGAAACAACTTGTCATCGACTTTTAATTGATTTCTGTAACATTTTAATTCTGTGATTTATGTTTTCTTGAAATGAACTATTCATATGCAAAAATACTTTCTTTTTCTTACTCCTTTCCATAGATTAGGGGTGAGGTGCGCAACATACACCGGAAACAACAAAGTTACTAGAAGAACATGATGCAAGTCGAAAGGAAAACCCCACCCTACCATCCCCTCATACCTTTAAGTGGGAGGGGATGGCAGGATGGGTGGTAGCTTTCTTTTGAGTTACATCATGTTGTTCTTCTACTAACTTTTCTGTTTCCAGTGTATGTTGCGCACCTCACCCCTATCTGGAAAAAGGAGGAAGATAAATAAAGAAAGAATTTTTACATGTGAATAGCTCATTTCAAAAATACATTAAGTCACAGAATTAAAAAACATATGTAAAAATATTGTAATAAAAAACCAGAATAGTTATATAATACGCAGCCTGTTAGATATTTGAATAAAAATAAAGAAAAGCAGAAAAGAATTACATTATCTTATTAAGGACTTAGC
Source organism: Trachelipus rathkii (assembly GCA_015478945.1). NCBI lineage: Eukaryota > Metazoa > Arthropoda > Malacostraca > Isopoda > Trachelipodidae > Trachelipus > Trachelipus rathkii. The sequence goes on from JABUQX010029861.1 coordinate 19,405, forward strand.
ATACTGATATAAATATTGCATACAAAAATAAGCAATTACATTAACTTATTTTCCACCTTTCATAACATTACTTCAATGTCTTCTTCTCAGGAAACCAAGAACGTCGGACGCAAAAATACAATTTGTCATTCCTTACTCCTGATGCGGTGCCGGTCTTAATTGATTTTATAATGCAGAATCATAAACCAAACCACATGTAGTTTCAATTAACTTTTAAACTCATAGGACATATTTCGAATTGGAAATTTATATAAAAAGAATGGAAAATTTCACTACGAAAATCTATTGGATGAAATCAAATAATATATAAAGTACAATCCAAATAATGAAAGTTTACTAACCTTTAAGTCCATACAAATAAGAACAAAAATTTATTTGTCACATTCTGAATCAGCCAAATATATTTTAAACAAATAATTTAATTTATGTCTAAAAATACGTTCACACTCATACGTCCAACATTAGGATTATCATACAAAAAAAAGCGAAACCTACCTTGTTCGTAAACACATAAGGGCTGTTTCATCTTTGTCCAATTTTATCTTTTTCTTTCGTTTATTACTTAAAGCAACATATTGAGTGATTAAAGCCCCAAGATTTTTGTCAAGGTTGTCCAGTTCTTCTTGAGGGACGCTGTCAAGTTCAACAGTATTGTCCTTGAATTTGGAGGAAATAAAAAAAAAAATTAAAATAGATCTATAACTACCTACAAATTCTAGTTCTAATTCCGATACATTTGCCAAATAATAATAATAATAAAATTAATAATAATAATAATAAATACCGTAGGCAATCCGACAATTTCTTGCATTTTTTTCCTCAAATTAAATATATCAAGCTTATCCTTATCAGCATCCTTCTCTTCATCTTGATCGTCGATATCTTCATCATCATCATCATCGTCATTACTTTCCTCCTCTTCCTCTTCACTTCCACTCACTTCTTCAGCATCTACCTCCATACTAGTGTCCAGATCATCAACATCATCACCATCAATGATGGAGCTGTGGTCCATGGCATCCTCATCTGTTTTATCTTCGAGAATGGATTCGCCTTTTTCTGGATTAATTACATCAGTCAAGATTGACAAAATTTTATGTTTATTTTATATATAAATATTTCTGCAATATATATATATATATATATATATATATATATATATATATATATATATATATATATATATATATATATATATACTATATATATATATATATTATTATATTATATATATATATATATATATATTTTATATATATAATATATTATATATATATATATAATATATTATTATATATATATCTATTATTAGTTTATTATTATTATTATTATTATTATTATTATTCTGTGTTCGAATAACAAATACTGTGTAAAACAGTTTCAATTTTTATAAAATAAAAAGTTTTTTGACGAAAATTATACACGAATTACCCCTACATGAGCTTAATACTCTCTAAATAAAGAGTTAAAGTTTAATCAAACGGCGTATAAAAAATTAAAAAATCCTCTTTGACTATTGTAATGGACCCAAATAGTGCATAATGGAAGTAAGAAGATTTTTTTTATTTTTTAGTATACCTTTAAGAATATCGTTTTTACAACTTACATAGTAAAAGTAGTATAAAGATTATATATAATATGTAAATATATATTTATAGATATATTTTATATAGTATATATTATATATATATATTTATATTATATATATATATTTATATATTATATAGTATATATCTAGTATATATATATCGATTATTATATATATATAATATATATATATTATATATTCTATATTATATAAATATTTTAATATATTATAATAATTATTAATATATATATATTATATATATAATATATCATATATGTATAAATATTTATATATATATGAATAGTAAAGTAGTGTATAGGTTTATTATTTTTGCATAACTAAGATGCACAATTAGGAATTTAATAAGTATAAACTTACACGAAAATGACAGTAGCCACTTTCCTCCAGAAACTTTGAAAGTAGTGAACGTAAACTCATTGACCCTCTCTCACTCGGTTCTGCATTAATTTCACGATTTTTCCGAGATTTCTCTTTCTTATTCTTTTTTCCAGAAGCTCTCTGCACTGCTTTATTTCTTCAACTAATTTCTTCAGAATCTTTGAGTATAGTAATACCCAAGGCTATAAGCATAGAGAATGAAGGAAAAAAAATCAATTGTTAAAGTTTATATTATCTATATTACTTATAAATAATATAGGTATATATATTAGTATATAGATTATTATAATATTATATTATTATATATTTATTATATTATTATATAATTATATATATAGTAGTATTATAATAAGGGAAACTGTAGAATTATAGGGATAGTGTATTGAGTGTTGTAGAGAGAATATGCTGTATTTTTGGTGAAAGGGAGTGCGTCGAACGTGATGAAGGACTGATTGGTTGAGAACAAGTGCGTTTAGCGAGTGTAGGGAGTGTGGATCAAGATTTACATTGAGAACAAGATGATTGAGAACTATGGGGGAAGAAAATATTGTATTTAGTTTATGGATGTTGAAACAGGGTATTGATGGGTTAATAGGGAAGCTTATGCAGGGTAGTATATTGGAGTTGTGTAGACTTCTGAATGGATCAAAATAGTGTATGAGATAGTGGCGTGTGGTAGATAAATGGTGCAATGTGATCTGTTATTATTATAGCGAGTGCGACAGGTTGTTAAGGTCTGCTTGGTTATTCGATTATATGGATGGGGTTATGAGATTAAGAGGTGTAGAGTGGCAGAAATGATGTTAGATATGGAGAAGATGGAATGGTGAGTGCCCTATCATGTTTATATGGGGAGTGATGTGTTCTTTGGCGACTCTGACAAGAGAGTTAGATTGTGGAGAATTGAGTGTGTGTAAAAGAGGGTGAAAGTAAACGTAGATAAGGTAAGGTTATTGTGAGGGAGGACAGTCATCAGTGTGAATTATGTTAGATGCGTGGCAGCTGGAAGCAAGGTCTCGTTAATTTTAGGGTATATGTGGATGAGAGGGAACGTATGATTGCAGAGTTAGTTGGAAAACTGTGAACGGTAGGAGTGGCTGGTGCAATTAAATCACTTGGTTCGAATGTAAAGACTAAGGTTTCCTTTTTTGTTCTTCGGAGCGCGCTAGGTCTTGCAATGAGGGTATTTGTACCTGTGTACTGCTAACAGTGAACGATGTGGAATAAGAAGTGTAGATTTAAAGTCAATGTGTTCGATAAAGTCTTTGGGCGTGCTAGTTGAGAAGAATTAAAAATGAGAATGAACTATTAGAGGTTGTGTGTGTGAGAAAGGGGGAACGAGAGAATAATGAAAGTATGTTGAGCATGGTTTGTCATGTGCAAGATTGACATTATATTCGTTGTTAGGGATGTTATGCGGTGTTGGAACCGACCGGTGAAAGATGGAGGTCAGTAAACGATGTCTGAGGAGAGAATGGGTTTGGTTTGGCAGAGGCGAAAGAGAGAAAGGTGCCTGATAGGAGGAGAATGGCGGTGGTTTTGTTAGAGGTTAGGTGTGCCTGGGCCAGGGGTGACTGACTTGCATTTACCATAGTAGGATCCGTCCGTCCCATGAAGCTCTAGGTGGATTTGACTTCGACGAGTTCTCTATAATGGTACAGGGGCTTAAGGCTGGGCTCTTTTCGACTTTGTCATATTCTTCTACTGTTTTCTTTTCTGATAATACGCACCAGTTACCCCCGGTTTGAGAGTAGAAAGTGATGAAGATGAAGATATTAATAAATATATAGGAGTCCCCCTTAATACATTATTGATATATTATATATATATATATATTATTATATATATTATATATATAGTTATATATATAATAATATAATATTATATATATTTGTATATTTATTTGAGATTACAGGCACAATTCGCCGTCACTGAGAATATAATAATATATATATATATATAATTATATATTTTTTATATATAGTATTATAATATATATATATTATATTTATTATATATATATATATATATTAATATTATACACCAATATATATTATATATATATTATATATATATATATTATTATATATGATATATGTATATTATATATATATTATATTATTTATATTTATATTATATATATATATATATATATATATATATTATATATATATATATATATATTATATATTATATACATAATATTTTAAATATATATATATAATATATATTTACCTTAAATACAGCTAGATCTGCAGAAGATAAAGTATTACTTCCCTCTTCTGGTAATTCTTTCAGTTTATCACTAATGCTGATGAATAAATTAACATGGTCTCTACTTAATTCTTTAAACTCTTCTTCATTCACTAATTGACGAACACAATCCACAATTTCCTCAATGAAAGATGCTTGAAATTCAATATTACCTGAACACTGACTAAGGCCTCTGAAATTAAAGGTTTTTAATTTTAAATTTTTTTTTTTTTATTTTTTTTTTTTTGATTAAAAAATTTTTGAAGTATGATTAATGCGGAGAAAAATTATTTAATTACTGTGGTGCAACATTAGAGCAACCAACCGAGTAGTAGCGTGGCAAATTATCAGGTTTCGAACTCTCGTCCGGATCCCAGGTAACAATTACCTAGAGTAATTATCATCAAAGAATAGAGCAATACCCAGTGTGGTGCGAACTTTAAAAAAAATAAAATAAATACCCATACCCAAAGTAAGATAAAAAAAAAAAAATTCTCGCTAAAAAAAAATTCTACTTTGAATACATAAGATCTGAAAAAAAAAATTCAAAAAGGTAACACCAAAATTGTTAAGCCCTTTTTAATCTCTGTACATTTTTTGCATTTAGATAAACATTTAAAAAGACTTAAAAAAAGAACTAGAAAGTTACTATCCAAAATGTAAAATGATACAAGCAGAAAATGAAGAAAAAAGTATTAGTGAGATTAATAATAATAATAATAATAATAAAAAGTGATACATTTAAATTACCAGAAGAAGCTCGAGAAGCGCATTCGGCTATAAACGATGCAAGTCCAGCACCAACCAAGATTTCTTATTCAAAAAAGTTTACATATCATTTCATTGGGAATCATACAAAATAATAATAATAATTTATTGATTGAAGCAAATTTCTTTTTCAGATAGGCTGGGAAGATTGTTGGGATGAAGCTTCGTTTGGAAATAAATAAATTGAGAGCGTTTAAACTTGTTTAGAAAGTATTAAATGGACAATAACATCAGACAATAGATTTAATATCGAAACAAAGGTTACTATGGCCGTGAGTTCACTTGTTCAATAACTTGTATGGGTAGCTGGGGCTTATGAGCACTTTTGATTTCTATATGACGTTTGCTATAAGTTATAATTAAAAACTTAATATAGGCTTAAACTTAAAGAAAGGATTCACAATCATCTTACCTCTTCAATCTTCATTCGTAGGACTTAATACTTTTTATTTATTGCTACCACTTGTGTATTTTCACAATAATAATAATAATAATAATAATAATATATAATAAAATAGAAATATATATATAATATAATAATAATAATAACAATAATTCTAACTAACGATAATAATGAAAATGCTTAAAGAAATATGGAGTCAGAAAGCTATTCTGAAAAGGTGTGAAACTTGCTCCGCTTTCCAAGAACGTTGGTCAACACTGGTCAAAGTGGAATGACCTAATAGTCGATTTATCCACTGACAGATAGCTACATATATTAGGGATTTAAGGTAACGTTTAGGCAAATCTTATTCGTCACAAGATGAAGAAACTAACATTTGGATGAACGAAGTAATTTAAGGGTTAGGGAAACTTTATTATTCTAATTATTAATTGGTTATATTTGATCTCTTTCAGGGAAAGGGATCACTAGACCCAAAGTTATCTTTAATGTTAATTTAAAACTATATTTAAAGTACCGCCAAATCAGAAGTATCTTTAGTTATATATCTTTCGTATAAGGGTATATTTAAATAAAGAGAAAGAATGGGGAATCGTATTAAGAAGTAAGAGTTCTGTGTGTGCATGAAACTTATTTGTAATTATGAGAATCCTAACTAAGTAATATACATGGGTTATGTGGGCGCCTTTCACGCTTGTGTGTGTTGCACGTTTTCTCATACTTGGAAACTCATTTCAGTAAAGCACAGTAGCACTTGATGTTCCTTTTATGTTCCGAACACTCTGTAAATGTGTTAGGTAAACCCTTTATAAAATAAAACATACCAAATAAATATCATAAAGAAGATAAACTTCAGCAAAACAGCTGAGTGAAGATATAATATAAAAGGTAAGTGTAAAACTCTCATCTTCATATTACAAAAAGTTTTTGATATACAGAACTCTAATGTTTTGGCATTGGAAGTGGGTGGGTACCTTCTTAATCTAAACTCTACTTCTTGCTAGAATCCCATAGCTACAAATCAAGCTTTACAGCCATAATAATAATAAGAAAATATTATATACTCATAAAATACTTACATCAGCAGTCAAATTTCTTGAGTTTTTAACAAGAAATTTCGTAAAGCCAATGACAGACTCAGCAGAGAGATTATTAGAGGCCTGCTGCAAAATTGTTGTCTTTGTAAACTCATCCACATTGAAGTTACGAGAAGTGGAAACGAGTCGTTTCATCACTGCAATTTGAATCTTACTTCCCCTAAGAAAATAAATAAATAAATAAATAAATAAATAAATAAATAAGTAGAATAAAATGATAAAAATAGGTATATTTATTTTCTTTTAAAAATGAAACCTTTTTCTGTCATCTATATTCTTATATATAATATATATATATATATTATATATATATTATATATTATAGATATATATATAAATATATTTATATATATATATATTATATATATATAATTTATTTATATTAATATTATATATATATATTATATATTTATATATTATTAAAGTTATATTTATTATTAAATATTTTTATATAGATTATATTATATATATATAAGTTATATATAATATATATATATTATTTATCATATATTATAATATATAGTAATACTCTATTATATTATTATATTATATATATATATATATATATACTAATATATATATATATATATATATATATATAATATTCCCCACTTTCTCTCCACAAGACTGGGGATAAGGTACGTCGCATGCACAAGAACAGAAAAGTAGAAGAATTTTATGCAAGTCGAAAAGAAAGCCCAGCATTACCACTCCCTTTATAGTCTTTAAAGAAGCACTCGACCCAGTCAGAAAAATCCAACCGAGCTTCACGGGACTGTAACGGAACCTCACTATGGCATCTCGTCAATGTAAGGTTATCCTTGGCAGTGGGCACAACCATACCCCCATAAATTTTTTGGTTTTATTATTATAGTATAATAATACTATAGTTTCTTTTCACTTTAAAATTCAATTTTCATCTTTACATTCTCGGCCTTTTCTTACATTTTCTTTTTACATCATTCAATTAACAGTCTTTGTAAAGAGCTATACACATATTGCAGATTATTGAAAATCGAGGAAAACAAGACTTTTAAAATTTTATCCACACATTAAGATATTCATAAAAAATTTCAAAATTACTAATGTTTTAAATACATAAACTATAACAACTCAACTACCAATACATTTCGTATTATAAGGGATGAATAAAAGTGGCTTTTGCAATGAATCAAAGAAAAGATAATGTATTATTTGAAGAAAAAAAAAACAAAAATTTTTTTTTTTTTTTTTTTTTTTTTTTTTTTTTTTTTTTTTTTTTTTTTTTTTTTTTTTTTACAGTCTCCTCACAGATGCAATTCTTTTTTTTTTTAGGGGTGTTACACGCCAAAATGGCATCCGCTAGCGCAAATTACGATGAGCCAGACGGGCAGCTTTAAAGTGAGGCGAGATTAAATTCAGCAGGAAAACAGAAGATGGAAGAGTTCCACAGAACAGAGGGTGGCAGGAAAGAAGGAAGGCAGCGAAGACTAGCCTGGAGTAGCCAATATTCTCACAAAAACTCGTGAGGCAGAAACAGCCACCTTTTGCACGAGGCTGCGAAGTGGTGGTACGCGAGTGATAAGTCCCTCGAGCACCTGGCTGCGGTACCTATAGAACAGAGATAAAGCACCAAATCCCCACCGCAAGATAGAGGTCCAGGAAGTTGGAAAGTACAAGAACAGGTTTATAAGCTTTTGGTTTGATCGACCCTGTTCAACAGAGCCGACCCAACCCCAGATATGGAACAGTACTCCATACAAGGCGGATGAGACCTTTGTATAGCTGGAGTGAGGAGGAAAAAAGTCTCGCGTCTAAACAAACTCCCAGTTTCTTTGAGGCGCCCTAGCAATTGATGTTGAGTTTCAAGACATTTTTTTGTTTATGTAGGCCAAGATGTTTATATTGTCAAAGGAGAGACGAGAGGACCGTAGAAAGATAGGAAAGTTAGAAGTTGTTTTAGAGAGGAATTTGTAGAAGTTAGTGTCTTTTAAGAATTAAATTTCAAGTTGACACCCAATCGGAAATTCTACCGTATCGCGTGAATAGAATCTGGAAGTTGAGCGAGAGGCAATTCTAGAAGTAAAAGGAGAGCAGAATTGAAATGAGTTCAAGAATGAAGGGTCGAGTCATCGCATATGAGTGGATAGGTTAATGTGCAGTGAGAGTCATTAATGAAAATAGAATAAAAGTAGGAGATAACAGAACCCTGAGGACACCACTATGACAAGAAAATGAGAAGAGTCGCTCCATAACACAGGCCATATGAGCTGACTGAAAGAAAGCTACACTAAGTAAGCAAGAGAAGGAGGACATCACAAAGAAAAACGGAGCTTGGAGGCAGTGAGCTGCCAACCGGTCAAATGCTTTGATATGTCAGCGCAACCACGCAAGTCCAGTTCCTAAGAGCGGAAAACCAAAATCGGTTAAATAGAGTATATCGCCAGAGCGCCGAAAGCTACTGGCGATCGGAAAGAAGAGATGAGATTCCAGATTGTCTAAGAAGTGAGAGTTGAGAAAGTTTCAAAGATCTAGATAGAATACATGAGAGATATAGGAGAAGGAGCAGATCGAGCGCTTCCTTTTTTCGGAATAGGTTACCATGTGCGTGCTTCCAACACTAGCGGAAGTGCTATATGAACCTGAGAAATAGTTGAAACGAGGGCGGTGTCGCACGTAAGCAATTTCCCTAAAACTCGGGGAGGGAATGCCATCCGGTCCCCGCCTTCCTAACCGTTCGAAGATCTCAGAGCCATGCACCTGATCAAATCGTATCACCAGGGCAAAACATAGCACATGAGAGGAGAAGAAGAGGAGGGGAATGCCAGATGCTCCAGGGAGTTAGAGAATAAGGAGGCCGAAGAATTAGCCTTTTCAGTGGAGAGTTAGACGGAGATCAGATTCGTAAGAGAAGCAGATTACGAGTTATTAAGATGTTTCTGGCAAGAAGGCCAGAAAGATTTATCAGTGGAGAACCAAGAGGTTAGCGCACTTTCGTTTGATGAACGCCCGCTTTGCTTCGAAGAGTATCTCTGCAACTATTTCTAGCTGAAGGAAATTAGCGAGTGATAAAGAACGGAATTTTTCCATCCCGTATACGCCTTGTCTTCTACCTGATGGCCAGAGAACAAGCACGATCGACCATGGTTAGGAAGAAAGATTTAGTCGAGAGGAAGGAACTGCTATCCCATCAACATTACAGCTTTCCACTTATCGAAGAAGTCGAAGCGCACAGAGAAAACAGTTCATTCCAGCTATAGTTAACCGTGAGAACTCAAGGCCCCCCAATCGCCATCAAAGTGCCAAAAAAACTAGTAGGGCAGGAATGGGTAACTTTTTCAATGTTCTCTCGTTTGTTGAGAAATTTCTTCATAAAAATACCAAACCTCAAGAGTCAGGATTGGTTCAGACTATAAAAATTTATTTTATTTAAAATAAATGTGGTTATATTATATGTGACTTATATAGTTAAAAAAACATTAAAAATGATATTTCATGTAAAAATGTTTACTAATATAATAATAATAATAATAATAAAAATAATAACAATAACAATAACGATAACGATAACGATAATGATGATTACTAACAAGCTTGATGATATATTGATATAATAATATAATAATAAAATAATAATAATAATAATAATAATAATTACATTTCTTTGTTTTTCATCAAAAGTTGTAAAATGGCACTGAAAAGGCCTCTAGCACTGGCGCTAACTTCAGCAATATCTGACTTGCACGATGAAATCAGCATCTCCATCAGTTTTGGGCTGAGAACAGTTTCTATACTCTTTTTTGTTGTTAAATGCGAGAGGGCAACCTGTATTATTATTATTATTATTATTGTTATTATTATTAAATTATAATATAATAATAATAATATTCTTATATATATAATATAACATATAATAATAATAATATATATAATTAGAATGTATAATAATTTTAATGATACTATACATAATATTTTTCTTTTTAAATATAAAGTTAAATAATAATAATAATAATAATAATAATAATAATAATAATAATAATAATAATACAGGAAGGTAAAGAGTGTCACTGCAGGGATTCACACTGACATATGCTGCAAATGTAAATGATAATTCATTAAGAAAAGAAGAAGATAATATATAATATAATTAATAAATAATAATAATAATAATATATAATAAAAATAATAATAATAAGTCAAGAAACATTTAGCTTGAAGCTTTCTAAAATTTCAAATGTTTCCAAAAGTAGGTTTTTGAAATGCATTCTAAAGCAAAAACAAAAAGAGAGACTATTATTCCTATAGCAAATGCGATGAAAATCGAAGAAAGTCGCACCAAGTCAAGAACTTGAAAGCCAGACGTTTCGAGACATACTGATGCTGACATTGTATGATACTTAAGTTTCAGATGATTTAAAATACCGCCTTCCAATACTTTAATGAGCCCTAATAATAAATAATTAAAATTTTCCTATTACAAAGAACTTGTTTATGTCAATCTTTCAATAAGTACACATAATAAATATATAAGGGGTATATATATATATATATTGTTTGTTTTCTTTCTTTTCAGCTAGTTGGCAATGGATGGTTCTTCTCGATATTGCATGCTTGTGTGCATTTTTATTTTTAAGTGATGTGTTTTTCTTATATTTTTTTTTTTTTTTTTTTTGTTTATAATTTTATTAAAGTAACGTTAATTTGCCTGTCTGGAAACTATTGGATGTAGTCAGGGTATAATATTTTAATGATTAACTTGATGCCTTGGTAACTTTTTGTTTGAACCTTTCATGAACTCAGGACAGTATTGTGGGGGCCTTATATGAACGTTAATATACATCATACTTAGTTATAGGGAAAATTTAGTTAATCATCACTAACTATCAAAGAAAAAGAAAATATATTGATTTGCCTTTATTGAATTTTTTTGAAGTTTCACTGACCAGATCCAACGGTGAGTATTTGTTTTTTTGTTTTTGTTTTTTTGTAACTGCTTTAGACTAGACTTTATTTAATTAGTGGTAGCAGAGGGTGGAGATTTATCTTAGTTTGGTTAATTTAATAGTTATGGGAGGTGATGACAAAAAGGGAGTGAGTGAAAATAGAGAAAGGAAGGAGAGTATGGAGAAGAGAACAAGGAGGGTATGTATGTCCAACTTTCAATGGGGATGTGAGCAGTGGAAATGAATATGAGCTATGGAAGGAAAGGGTGAATTTGTGGTATAAGGTGGATGGCAAGAAGCGTGAATGTCCAGCTGGTGAGCTTCTATGGAGTTTAGGTGAAAAATCTTTTGAGGGCGTGTGTAACAAAGTGGGAAGGATTGGGAAAAGAGGAAGGGATGAGAAAGATATTGGATGAATTGGATAAGAAATATGGAAAGGAGCAACAGAAGGATCGGTATGATAGGATACTTGAGTTTTTCTATATTAAGAGAGGAGTTGGTGAAACTATGAGGGAATATGTGAACTGGTATGAGGTGGTGGAGAATAAATGTATAAAATTGTAGGTAAGATTGATTTAGGTGATGATATGAAATGTCTCCATTTGCTAGAGGGAGCTATTGTGGATGGTAATCAGAGGCAGATGGTGTTGGCTTACTGTGGAAAGGATGCATTTAAGTTTAAGGTATTTAAAGATGCTTTGTTGAATGTCTGTGAAGGTCCGGTTAAGAAAGTTAACTGTGAGAGAAGTGGATGGGTTACAAATGAAAGACTAGAGCACAATGAAGAAAGGGAACAGTGGGTAGATGGAAGGTTGATGAGTAAGAAAGACCGATATGGTAGAGTGATGCAATGCATAGTTTGAAGGTCATTGTATCATTTTGGTGATAGCTGTCCTGAAAGATTTCAGAATAGGAGTAGAAGTGAAAGAAGAAATTGTAGTTGCTGTTGGAAGAGGTGCACATATGCTGAATGAGGCAAGAGGTGTTTATGGTTTTGGATGAGGACGAGGAAGATGGATGAATGATGAAATGAAAAGGGGAAACAGTGTATATCTGAATGAGGAAAAAAAAGAGAGAATGAAAATGACGGGAGAGAAGAATATAATGAGATATGTGCAATAGTTGATACTGGGTGTTCGAAAAATGTGATTGGGAAAAAATGACTAGGCAGTGATAGGAAATATGAATAATAGTGAAAGAAAGAGGGTGATAAACTCAATGAAATCTATAAATGTAAGTTATGTTTTTGGTAATACTATAAGGGTATGAAAAGACTGGATATTCCGTGTTGTATATAGGGTAGATGTTTTTCTTTGAGAACGGAAGTAGTAAATAGAGATGTACCTTGGTTATTAGGAAGAGAATCCTTGAAGAATTTAAATGTTAATCTGAATTTGCAGAAGAATGTTGTGACAATAGGAGAACTGGATAATATTGTAGTTCAATGTAAGGTGAATGAAAAAGGGCATTTGAAAATCGCTTTGAGAGAGGGACTGAGAAAGAAAAATGTTTGGTGGGTTATAAACATGAGAGGTTTGGTGAATGAAATGGAACAAATTCAAATAATTCACAAATTACATTTGCAGTTTGGGCATCCAAGTAAAGGTAGGGTGTGGGATTTAAATAAAGATGCTTATAGATATGAGATTGGCAATGAAAAGGGTAAGGAATAAGAGAGTGTGTAGAGAAGGTGGGTGGTGAGTGTGATGTCTGTGTTAGGTACCAGAAGACACCTAGTAGACCTTTAGTTGGTTTTCCCTTTGCGATGAATTTTAATGAAACAGTTTCTGTGGATCTAGGTGAAATTGAAGATCAGAGGTTTCTTGTGATGGTGGACCATGGTACTAAGTACTGTCAAATGGTTTGGGTAAGAAGTAAGGATCATTATATTTGGTGCACCTGAAATATTTTTGAGTGACAATGGTTTCCAGTTTCAAAATGAAGATATGAAAAGTTTGTGTGAAAGGTTCAGTATGACTAGATGGGTAACTGTTGCTGAAACTCAGTGGAGTAATGGTCAATGTGAAAAAATGGAAAGGCTATTAAAAGATTCTATGAGAAAAAGTGAAAGATAAGGGTGTTAGTAAGAATGTATATCTAATTTGGTCTGTGGCTGCGAAAGATGGTTTACTGAACAGAAGTGGGTATTCACCTAATCAGTTGGTATTCAGTAAGAATGATAGGTTGCCTAATTATATAAATAGGAGTGGAGGAGGCTAGCATAGGTGTTTTGGAAGTTGAAGAGGAAATTCTAATTAAACATCTGAAGGGCATTAAATTGAATAGATCAATACACATTCAGCAGGAAGGTGATGATAGGATAAAGAGGGCTATGAAGGGCCAGATAAGGGAACAAAGTAGATTTGGTTGAACCTGGTGAGAATGTGTATTATAAGAGAGATTGATAAAGAATGGAGGGGCTCAGCAAAAGTGATAGGAAGGGATGGGAAGACTGTGGTAGTTAAACATGGAGGGACACTAAGGGAAGTAGCAAGGGTATGCATTACAAGGTTAGCTCAAGTTCCAACGGTAAGAGTGAACGCAATGAAAGAACAAATGGTGATACAAGGGATAATGCAAGTATGGAAAGGGTTGGCATATGAGGATGAATTTTTTAAGTGGAGATAGTGGAGAAACTCATTCAAGAGGAACAGTAGGAAGGTGCAGGAGAAGTGGGAGAAAAAGTACATATCGGAAAATGGTATAGTGTTAATAAGGAAAGTAATGAAAGTATTGATGTGAAACTGCTTAGTAGGGCTGTTAAGGGTAAGAAATGGAGCGATTCTTATAATATTCAAAATGTGAGTAATGTTGAGTGTAGCTAAATCGATATTTGTGATTACAAGGATATTGAATGTATAAGGGAACAAGAGGAGGTATTGTTGGTAGGTAATTGGGATGATGAAAGAGTATTAAAAGCCAAACTGAAAGAAATTGATAATTGGGAAGCGAAAGATGTCTTTAGAAAGGTTAAGGATTGAGGCCAAAGGAGTATATCTCTCTCTTGATATATATATATATATATATATATATATATATATATTATATATTATATATATATATATATATATATATATATATATATATATATATATATATATATATATATATATATATATATATATATATATTTTATATATATTTTTTTTTATATATATATATATATAATATATTATATATTATATATAATATATATATATATATATATTATAATATATACTATATAATATATATACGGTATATATATATTTATATATTATATATATATATCTCGATTTTCAACCTTTGGATTAATGGGGAAACTTTAGGTCATTCTCACCATTTCAAAGAAAAAAAAATCTTAAATTTATAACATTATAGATATTAATAAAAAATAATTTTAAAAAAATCTTAAATTTATAACATTGTGGAAATAAAATTAAAAAAATTAATTGAATTATGCTAAAGTTTCATAAAAATTCAATACCTAGGGCATAAAATTACATTATTTATATTCAAAATATACATATTTCACAGTGTAAGGCCAATTTTTGGCACCTTTTCAAATTTGACCAATAGGTTCGTGATTACCCCATTTTAAGGGTATATAATAAAAATGTTCAAAAAAAAGTTACTTACTTGACTAATATTAAAAAGCAATACATTAGTCTTCAAATTAGGATTCAAAGCTGGAGTCACAGCAGTTGAAAAGAAAAGGGAAAGATTATCCTCATCTGAATTGTTTGGTTGATAAAGAATAAGTGACTTGAAGTAATCTTCAACCATGGGTGTAATATTTACACCATCTGTAAATAATTTCTGAGGAAGGAAAAATCATCATTGGGATGAAGGTAATAAATGTTTACAAAATAAACCATTGTATATAATAATTGCAAAAATAATATTCAAAATTATTTAAGATTATAATCACTATAACTAACCTGCAGTACAGATAATATGTATTTATAGGTGCTTTTATCATACGTATTTTTCTGAAAGGATTTAGGAACATCAGGGAGATCTTTTATATACTCCTCTCTTGCAATTAAAACTCGCAACCATATTAAAGATGCTGGAAGAGTTTCCATATCAGCTAAAAGACTTTGCTGACATTCTCTCCAAATTGTTTGTGAGATAATTTGATCTTTGTACTAACGGGATAATAAAATGATATAGTAAAAAAAAAA
>JABUQX010029861.1:40000-42500 GCA_015478945.1 Trachelipus rathkii
CCAGCTACCATCACTGACTGATCCGCAGAACACTGCAGAAACTTCAGAACCATCCAGGAGTGAAAGAGAGCAAATTGACAGATCTGCGATTGTAGTAGTCAAACCATCAACCTCTAGAACTCCTACCACCACAAAGACGTTTGGGTGAAGCACCTATTGCTCATTCTCAGCCACCAATGAAACCGTCAGTATCCAGATGAGCCTCAGACCCAAATAGAGTTTTACTCTAGTTCTTATCAGCCACAGTCTCTGTATCAACAGATTCAACCTCCAGAATACTCATCCTCTACTTACCATCCAGCATATCACTATCCCTCAGATCCTCAGCAAGCAGCCGGATTAGTTCCTCAATAGGAACATATACGATCCGAAGTGTGTATGTTACTGGAAGGTATGAACTACTGAAACTTGCAGACTATACAGCAAGCTTCCCTTTTCAACTCCATCAGAAAAGCTTTAGATGAAGAAAGGATACTTCTGAATTTAGCATCCAGAAATCCTCAAGGATACTAGCTTTTTCATCTTTTCATCTGTGGGATCTCTGATCATTTACTGTATACTGAATAGCAGTTTGTATTATCTTTATGACTATTATCTGTAGATGCAATCCTAGGAATTTATCAGATCATCCGGAGATGCACACAATGGGCTCTGCATCTCCTGTGCTGGTCTGCACCTCTCACAATCTGCAGAAACAATGGTTAAGAAAGACTGAGTGGGGTGTGTAGATTTAGTGCATGGGGATGTAGTAGTGCCGATTTTGTGTAGGCCTAAATATTTTCCAATTACTTTACCTATTGTCTTCTTTCCTTTATTAATTATCTCTCAATTTCCTAGGCAAAGATTTAAAACAATAAATTTCAGATCTTTGTATATTTTGTTACTGATCTCTAAATATTTTAGCTGGACGTATGTATCATACTTTACCCAGTAAAAGTAAGTAGAACACACTGTTTCTAAATGTCATGTGATAAGTTTGTACATAACTTAATCAATACTTGTATGATTAATTAACACCAATCATATTAAAGTATTGATAACTGATTTAGACTTCTTTTTAAGAAATAACTGTAAATTGCAGTTACACCAAACAATGTCATCCTAACGGATGAATTGTTCTTCTGCCCTCAGAAGCCCTTCTTCGAGAGATATTTTCCCACAAGGGTAAACTCTGATTATAATTTATTTTCTTTATTTTATTTTATTATATTTTTTTATTATTATTAATTTTATTCATTAATTACCGATTCATGGAAGTATAATGTGCAACATTATATTTCCAGGTTTCAGTGCTGGGTTATTTCAGACCCTTTTCATTACAGTTTCAGCATTTCTGTGCTGGGATCGTCCTAGTTTACAGAATTTCAGTGCTGGGAACTTCAGTTCATATTTCAGTGCTGGTCAACATCTCAGTGCTGTTCTCAATTTATTTTTAAAGCGGTTTCAAAACCCACAGTTGGATCATCATCCCTGAAGAACCAACTCTCAGCCCCAGAACAATTTAAGTACAATCTATCATTTATTGCATCTTTTTTATATAATACAGTCTGTTACACAACTTGCTTCAACTTTTTACTTCTAGAATAATTTTGCATATGTGTAACGTAGTCCCTGAATCACAGCCTACATTACCAACTTTACTGAAAATCTGAACTCGATTGACAATATCCTGAATGACTGAGTTCATGAATAAAAGTATAATTTTTTGAATAAAGCTTTTTAAAATTTATTCATGGAATTTCTCTTCTTCTGGCTCTACCTACGTTGGAACACTTCAAGCATTGCAGCAGCAAAGCTAACGTTGTGTATCTTGCTGGTACATTAATTCAGATTTTGGCTCAGACACCAGTAGTTTTCAAACAAGATCTGGAGTTGGGTATACTCTTTTAGTATCAAGTTTGATTCCCACTTAGATAGTATTAGCTTAATTTTAATTTCAGAGTAGTTCAAGTTCCTATTTTAGAAACAGGGAATAGTATAGATCTTAGGTTTCAGACTGTAGAAAAAATTTAAGTTGTAAAGGTTAAATACAAACTATTTTTTATTGGGAATTTTTTGTTTGTAGTTGTACAACACTTCAGATGCCATTGCTATCCTGTCTACCCTGTGTCACACAAAATTTCTTCACCACTTGTTGACAACACTCTCCATACAGTAGTCGTCTCGTAAAATATTGTACTTTAAACAAAAACATTTAAGGTATTAAAATTGTATCAACGAAATTATTTTGAAGTTATTTTATTGCATTTTGTAATATATATATTTTAAGTTTATATTTTCAATAAAATAAAAATAAGCTATAAAAAGACATAATAGGTAATAGTAAAAAAATAGTACAGAAGGGGTATCACCCCTTGCATTTTGATGGAAATCACATAATATACTCTAAAAAAATAATGAAAAGAATAATGAGAAAAAATCGTCACTCTCTTAGGAAAACAAATCTATGTAGACGTAACAAAATCTTACATACCGAAGCTAGGGTCCCCTAAAACTGAGC
>JABUQX010029861.1:47500-60000 GCA_015478945.1 Trachelipus rathkii
CAATTATTCACATCCCTTAAGAATTCATCATTAAAGTGTTTTTTATTTAATAAATTATGATAAGTCAGTGTTCATTTTTAAACATAATGGTATCACAATATTTTTTATAAGTTAATTGCGTTGAAACGTAATAAAATGTTTACGAGTTTGCTGTTCGTATTTTGGTCAAACTGCAAAATCGTAAAAGAAAAAAAGGCTCGCCTAAGTAAGGAATTTCTTAATTCTGTTAAGGTTAGCTATTCTTTGTTATTTTGGTATTATTACAGAATTAAGCGAAATTCTTTACGGTTGGTGAACCTCGTTTTTATACGATTTTGCGATGTTTGACAAAAAATGAACGCAAGCTTCAAAGCGTATTTAGGTGTCTTTTTAAACTAATGGATATTACAATATTCATTTAAGAAATGGGTTTGAAGAACTAATAAAATGTCGAGCTTTGCTGCAGTTGTTTTGCAACGCAAAATCTTGAATAAAAGGACTCACCAAACGTAGAAATTTCCTCAATTCTGTGTATTTCCAATATTACACAGAACTTAAGGAAAATTCTTTACGTTTGAAAAGAGCGTTTTTTTTATAACGAATTTTTGCGCCTGTTTGACAAAAACGAAACTGTAATGATTATGTACATTCTGTAAGCAATTAGTAAATTTCTTTTTTATTTAGTAATGTACACAGAATTGTTAAGAAATAATTTTAAAATTGTTGAGCGTTTCTTTTACGATTTGGCTGTTTGAAAAAACGAACGCAAACGCTTTTTGACAAAAACGAAATGCAAACTTGAGCGTTAGGCATATTACGTTTTCGTAAGAACCAATGCAAGAACGAAAACTGCTTAAGGGTCTGGCAACACCATCATCAGAGTATTCCCCTTGTATCCTGCCGTGTTACTTTTGCGTAAAAATTTATATAGGTTAATTAGGCCTAATTTGAAAACTTTACCTACCTTTCTTGCTGCAAAAGTTGTAAAAATTATTTTAACATTATATTTTGGACATCTTTTTAGTTAAAAGTAATTAAAAAAATTTTAAATTTAATTGAAGATTTCAATGTGGACCGAATTGCCCCACGCAAAATTTTTAAACCTGGACTGAAATGCCCCATGTTACAATTTTTTATAATAAAAACCATATTTATAGTCAAATCTAAGTGAAATATTATAAATGTTCAAAATGAGAAATAGAAGGTACCAATATCATGAGTACAATTATTTGACCTTGTATGATGATTCTTAGCAATCAAGCCTAAAATCTTTCCCGATTTTATGGAGTGCTCAGAAAAGAAAAAAAATCATAAAAATTAATAGGATTTAAATTAAAGTTCATTTAAAAAAATTATAATACCTAAGACATAAAAAAACTACATTATTTTACAATTCTTTAAGATATATTTTTACATCGTTATAGGCTATTTTGAGCACTGGGATCCGAATTGCCCCACGTGCCGTACCGAATAGCCCACGATGGACCGAATGTACCCCGTTTTACGGATTTATGTAGATGTATATATATATATATATATTATAATATATATATCATATAGTATATATACTATTATATATATCTATATATATATACTATATATATATCATTTGGACTCTGAAAAAATTTGAAAGAAAATATGGGGTCCTGATCTATAAGCTATATAATATATATATATATATATATATTATACTATATATATATATATTAGTATAGTATTATATATATATATATATATATTATATATATATAATATATATTATATATAGGCCAGCTCTAGGAAGAGCCACAATCCATATTCAAAAAACTACTAGCAGTACGGAAAAAGGAATACAATGCTGGAATCCTGGCAAATTTTACCAAGGAAACTGTATAAAGGTTTTTAATAAAAAAAAATCATATATCTCGAAAACTACCAAAGCTACAGCAAAATTGTCTTTTTTTTTTGAATACCTTGTTAAATTTTGTTAAAAAAAAATGTGAGAAAAAAAAAAAAAAAAAAAAAAAAACAAAAATTTACCAAAATTTTTTGGGGGGGAGGTGCTGGGACATAGTATATAATATATATATTATTTGTAAAGTTAGTATTACAAGGCCATTTAGGGGGCTCGAAGCCGACGGGGAACACAGCGGGGGACGTTTTCCATACCCCGTTAGAGGGAGGGCGAGAAACCCCCGCGACACCAAATACCAAAGAAGCGGGGGTTACGGAGACCCTCCCCGGAGGAGGGAATTAGTCCACCCCGTAGTTCCCGGAAGGCCGAGAGACCCTGACCCCTACCATCTTTGGGCGGCATACCCTGGGGATTGTGTAGTTAAAAAAAAAAAAAAATTTAATAGAAAGTCTATTTATTTTAACAAGATAACCAATTAAAAGGTCTCTAAATAGACCCTCTAATCATCCAATTCACATATAATGATATTAATAAATGTTTTATTATTTTTTTCTACATTTTCCTATCCAAAAAATTGTTTTACGAGGATTCCAAAATGTATTCCCTTTCGCTGTAGGCTACTTGTGAGTTTTTAGATATTTTTTTTTAATTTTTTTTTTTTACATTTTCCGACACTAAACATTGGACCAGCATTCAGCAATGTATTCCTGTTCGCTGGCTGATGTGAGTTTTTGAGATATGATTGTCGCTTCTTCTAGAGAGCTGACCTATATACTGATACTTTATATATAATATATATATATATATATATATATATTATATATTATTATATATAATACTATAATTATATTATATATACTATATATATTACTATATATATATGATATATATAACAATCAAACCATCTAGGTTAGGTCAACTTTTACAGCAAAGTTGATCCATTAAGGTTATGTTTAGGTCTACAGCAACATCGACTCATATAGGTTAGGCCTCAATCAATTAGCTGGGCCCTACTACTAATAAATTACCTATAAAAATTATTTAATTTGCTTTTCCAGCAATATTTATTTTTTAGTGCAGAATAAAAAAAATTACACCTAGAGTTTCTTGAATTAATTAGGAATAAATGCCAATTAACCGTTCTAATGGAAAGAATGATGTCCACTTATCACGATAATATACAGATCCTAGGGCCTACTACAAGTTATAGTTAACATCCAAGTTTCACTTTCACACTATACATATAAATAATTTTGTTAAAAAGGCAAATGAAATTTTAAATTATAAAAAATAAATCCACAATAAATTCACAAAAACTATAAAAACTCATTCTTGAAAACCATTAACCAACATTTATGAATTTGGTAGCCCATACACGTGCTAGGCTCCGCTTAATTTTTGCTTGTTCTGAAATCTGAACATCTGACGTCACACTAAATGAGAATACAAATGTTGGCATATGGGCAGTGGAATTCTTTACATATGGGCTGCCCAGGTCTGGCATATTCGCTCGGTCATTTACACTATGGTTCGGTCATACGTTCAGTGACATTAGAAAAATAGAGTTTGTAACACAACTTCAGTCTATGTGTTCATTAAAATTATTCATTTGTGACGGGTTTTGGTCACAAATATAAATAAGAAAAGGAACTTTCTACTCCCTCAAATGGAGAGTCGTCCTTTCTTCCAAAGAAGGCCAGGAACTTTGGAAGGTGTAGACCCTCCGACCGGATCCTTCCCTCAGAATGGGGGGTGACGATCCAGGAACGTATTTATTCCTCTGGGCAGGGCCCGATCTAAGGGGGATTCAAGCCGGTCAAACACCAAGAGCGGCAAAATTGAGGGCGATATGTAAAGCAAGCAAGAAGTCGGATTTTAATTTTTCATTCGTCTAACATCAGTTTTCGGTAGTTCAGTCACATTGCAGTTTGTAAATAGTGTAGCGATAAAAAAAAAAAAAAAGCTAGAAAGCGATCTAAAATCAAAGTGTTTTTCTATTTTATATTTCAGAAGTTAAGTTCTACTGTCATGCAAATAGGTATATACGAAGTCCTGAAAGTTTACTGAAATTGAAATAGTGGATGTTGTATAAAGCATGGCAGATAGCAATAATACCATTTACAAATATAGACATATGATTGTTTGTGAATTTACTAAGCTTAAGTAACCTATATCTATCCTAATTAATAAATCTAAATAGTACGTAAATAAAAACGTTTTAACACTTTACATAATTAAATTATGTTGGTATTCAATTTTCAAATCAAGATCAGGAGTCAGTTATTGCAATATATATATATATATATATATATATATATATATATATATATATATACTATAGATATATATATATAATATATATATATATATATATATATTATATATATATAATATTAATAATATTATAATATATTATATATATATAATATATATATTATTATATATATATAATATATATATATATATAATTATATATATATATATATTATGAAAATTATTTACTATTTATCGATAAATTTGTATAATTAAATATTTTTTTTAATTTAACTATTTATTTTTACCCGTGTAACAGAATGGCTGACTGGTGGGTGCAACGCTTGTCGGGGATAATCAATATAAAAAAAAAAGGCTCGAAAAAGATGCAGAGTGACATAACTAAGCAGGGGCATTAGAGTCCTTCTTGAAGAAAGGTCACGGTGAGTTTTACAAACCATCGTCACCCACACTGGCCACACATCTACAAGAAACCGATGTAGTAGCTGTGGCCCCGCTTAAACCACATGATGAAGGTACGCCAAATATAATCTCTGAACCTACGTTACCTACTGCTTCTGGGGCAAGCGATATTACAGATGAAGGTGCTATTGCAACTACAAGTGTTTCAGCAGGCTTAACGTCCTTTTTGGATGCCGATCTAGCAATGTGGCACGACAGAATAACAGATTCAGAAAGAATATATTTAGTAAATAGATGTTCTCCTAACCCATTGTATGAATTTGAATTTCCAAGAGATAACAATAGTCGAAGGCTTACTTCGAGATATTATAAGAGAAAGCTTAATATCGTGAAGAAATTTTGAGAGATTGGCTTGCTTATTCTGTAGCAAAAAACTTGCGTATTGTTTTTTCTGCAAAATATTTAATACAACTACAACTTCCTGTCTATCCAAAGGTGGCTACAACAATTGGAAGCATGTAGGTGATAAGCTTAAATCTCATGAGACATCACGAAACCACGTAGAAGCTGTAAAATTTTGGTTCGAACTTTCACGTAGGCTCAAATCGTAGCATACGATAGATGCCGAGTCACAGAGAAAAATTAAATCAGAAATAGAACACTGGAATGGAGTTTTGTTACGTATTGCCTCAATCGTCAAAATGTTGGCAAAAAGTGGCTTGGCTTTTCAAGGTACTTCTGATAATCTGTATCAATATAACAATGGTAGCTTTTTAAAACTAGTAGAGTTGTTAGCCCAATTTGATCTTGTTATGCAGGAGAATGTACGCAGAGTTTTGAAGAAAGAGGACAAACAAGCATTTTACTTAAGTACAACTATTCAGAATGAGTCCATTAATACGATGGCAGACAGTATGAAAAGCCATATTCTGAAAGCTATTATTAAATCGAAATATTATTCTATTATTTTAGATTGTACGCCGGACGCTAGCAAAATTGAGCAGATGACCCTGATAATTAGGTATATTTCTATTAATCAAACCCAAGACCATCCAAGAACGTCAGAAATTGTAATAAATGAAAGTTTTTTAGGATTTATACCAATCGAAAAATCTACATGTCTCAAACTAACAGAAGTTATCTTAGAACAATTAATTATCAGCACTTGGATTGTCTTTAGAGAACATAAGAGGGCAAGGGTACGATAACGGATCCAATATGAAAGGTATTCAAAGTGGGGTCCAAACCAGGATAAAAAGCATGAACCCACGGGCATTTTATGTGCCTTGCTGTATTCATTATTTAAACTTAGTGGTAAACGACATGGTAAAATCTTCCCCGGAAGCTACAATTTTTTTAATATTGTGCACAAGATATACGTTCTCTTTTCCTCTTCAACGTTCAGATGGTCAATTCTTATGATGAATGTAAAAGGTATTACTCTAAAACCACTTAGTGACACGAGATGGGAAAGTTTAATCAAGGCGATAAAATCACTAAGACGCCAAATATGGCAAGTTTACGATGCATTGTTTAGTGTTTACCAAAACACAGATATGGATACCTCTGCACGAGACGAAGCTTCGGGTTTGTTGAATCAAATTAAAATCAATTCTAATTTTTAGTTTTGTGACACCCATTTTTTTGGACAGAAATTTGAATCGGTTACAATCCCTGTCAGTAAATTTTTAAAGCAAAGTAAAGATCTTTGACACTTCTGTCCACTGAGAAGTATGGAATTAAAAACACACCAAAGTTTTTCTTTAGTTAGAAGAGCGCAACTGTTTCAGAAATGAGTATAATTTAATAGTTTACTCAAATTCTTCCGAAGGCCGCCGCTTTCTGCTGAAATCGTTAGCATGCTGTTAAAGATTTTGAGAAATATGTGCTAAACATGCGTGTTTCGATCCAAAAAGAAGCAGTTTGGTTACGAGTGTGATGATGAACCAATCATTTATTTTATTAACTATCAAAAAAGATCACATGTGTCAAAAGTATTTTTTTTTCAACCCAATTATAGATCAGTATGAAAAACTCCTTAGAGTTAGAACATCATGATGAAATAAATAAATTAGTGACGAAACTATTAAGGAGTTGTCAATCACTCTTTGTAATAGACTTTTTAGATAGCTTGTAATCAATTGCTCCATCTTCAAGACTTTTAAAAATTTATAACAGATTTAAGATTGTTTGTTTCCGCAAATACAGTAAGTGCCTCTCAGAAATTTCTTATGACATTATCGTCTGTGCGTGGTGAATAGGATTTTCTAAAGGGTTAAAGATAAAAGAAAAGTTAACTGCGGTCCACCATAGTGATACAGATAGATTTCTGTGCTTGATTTCAAATAGAACACAAAAGGTTTTACGAGCTATGATAAATATTTATTCTAGAATTATTTTTAAGTTTTGCAGGAAAAAGTGACGAAGAAATTATTTTAGAGTTACTGCGTGTATTATATTCTCAGGAGTGTTTTAATGTTAATTTTGTTATATGTTTTCTTTCAACGATATTGACAAATTCGTTTTGGTGGCTCTACAATAATTACTGTTTTTTTTTTTTATTTGAGCTAAATTTTTCAACAATCATTTCTTGTGTTTTTTTTATTCAGTTAAACTGCAGGGAAAACATGAATTAACAAGTCGATGTAACAAAAGTTACTAAATATAACCGACTTCATATAACATTTTGGTCTATATCCTTTAAACTACTGAACCGATTTTGGGCACTGATAATTGTGGTGGTCACTGATTTCCTCAGTGGTGTGAGAAGATACTATCCAGTCGCGATAAAATATATCAATACATATCGTAAGTTACGTTTATAAGATAGTCATTGAGTAAAGGGGCGGCAAATATTTGGAATATTTACCCGCTAGGGGCGGCATAATAGCTTAGCAACATGGTAAAGATAGACGACGCCGTGTTTCCCATCTCTGGAGCCTTACTCGCCTAGCAAGCGAGGGGACCCAGGTTCGAGAGAATGTGACGCTATTCTCTTATTAACCTCTAGACTTCGTCGACACTCAGACGTTAATGGAGTGAACATATTTGTGGTGTGCTTTGCTACAAATGGGAATTAAGTGGTGCCGATGCTAAGGCAATATCACGACCAATTGTATTTCTATTTTCCTCCGAGAGGGAAGTCATACGCTTTTTTTTTTTTTTACCTTTTATTCCTGTTAGCTTAATTTCATTACAAGAGACGAAACAAACTTGTATTTGACTTGAGGTAGAGTTGACGAGAGGTGAGTATAGATAAATAAAACTGTATAAGTATATTAATTTTAATATGCTATTGATATTAATATTTTATAATTATATCCTACGATTGTATCGCTGTTGGACCTATAGTAAGCTACTGGTTTAGAATTAAGATGTCTTTTATCATACATTTGAAATTCCTTTTGCCGATCGGCCACCGAATGCGCTGTCCGTTATGCTTGGGGATTCTGCTGTTAGGAGCATATATATAACTTGTATATTTGTTTTTGTATTAAATATATGATGCATATGGATGCATCTTAATGACTGATATTAAAACTAATTATGATGTTGAATCTATGAGGTAGATTACGATCCTTATGTAAAAAAATCAAAATCATACAGAATAATTTTAATATAAGGGGCATTTTTATTAGAATCCTGGCAAGAGTACAAGAATTAGACGTGGAAATTGTAAAGTTAAATCGGACATAAGGCATGCAGGCAATAAAAAAAAGAAAACAGCCAATTAATGACGTTGATAATTTAATTTCCTGTGCAATTTCACAATGGGATTTCACTTGTCTAATATGGGCCATTATAGTGGGTCTGCTTTTATAAATTGTATACTAGACAACTTTTTTAGCCAGATGGTCCATGTACCTACAAGACACGAAGCACTATTAGACTTAATTAATATTAACTAACGATGAAAGTATAGTGCATGAGGTTAGAATTGAGGAGAATTTAGGAATTTGGTGACCATAATATTAAATTAGATTTAACATTAAATGTGAAATAAAGGTCGAAAAATTGCCAAATTTTTTACCTAAATTTACAATATCACGTGCATAATGCCCCATATGTAAGAGTTTAAAGACCAAAAATCTAGTTTTTATCATGTGGGAACCCATTTTGAACAAATTTTGATGAATATTCCATTAGTATGTTTAAAAATATAACCTCATTTAGAGGTGGTGAAGTAGAAAACCTGTTTGGTGGATAGTAGAAAAGATAAGAGAGAAGATCAAGCGAAAAAACGTCAGATGTTTTAAAAATTACTCAAGGGTAGTAATAGGGAAGACGATTTTGAAAAATTTAATAGGAAAAATAGATAAAATGAACTTAACCAGTCATAATAAGAAAGGCAAAGAGAAAGCAGCATTTAAATTAGCAAGGAACATTAGTAATATAGGACCTGAAAGAAATAATTATCAGCTTTTATATAAATTTAAAAAAGTAATTAAAAAGGAATATGACAATTGGTCTAACTAAGATTAATGAAAATTTAGTGCGTTCGGATAAAGGGAGTATGGTCTTGAGACATTTTTTTCATGCTTTTTTATTTGATAACTCGTCAATGAGTTTTAACTGAGGAAGATTGATAATTAGTTTGGAGTACTAATATAGTTTCTGGTATGCATTTAATGATCTTACACAGAATTTAATTTGAGTGTAAAAGTTAGAATATTAAATATTTACTGGAATCCGAGTATTGATCCAAATAAAGCTGCAGGCCCTCCTGATGGTATATAAAGTAGAATTTTGAAGGAGGGTGGTACCAGCATTGCAGAGGCATTGTATATTTTGATTTTTAAGCATATCTCTAACATCTAGTGAAAGTACCATAGAGATAAGGTTAGTAAGTAGAATAAATTTGGGGAAATTAATATACCAGTTAAGCTTAACATCTTTACTCTGGTTGTAAAAGTTTTGAAAAGTTACTGGAAGGTCAAATAGAAAAATATTTGGAAGATAGCAAGACATTGTATGACTCCCATCATGGTTTTAAAAAGGGTAAGTTATGACAGACAAACCTTTTAAAACTTATGGAATACATTACTGACTAGATTTTTAACCCATGCTTAATAAGTTATGCAAATAATGTCTAGATTCTCCTTTGTGGTATAACTAATTTTATAACTAATCAAACTCATCTTTTTTTCATTTTTCTTAAGTTGCCTTATAATAGTAGCATGTGATATTTATATTAGTTTATTGGTGATATTCGAAATGCCTGTTTACTGTGTTTATTGCTATCTTTATTTGAGCCCTTAACAATGCTAGTTTTATTTATCCTCACCAATGCTAACTGTACAAGTTACCATAGCTATAATTATTCATATCAAGATTTCATGCCTGTCACCCCTAACTTTACCTAGGTTTTTTTTTTTTTTTTTTTTTTTTTATAGACAAGTCTCCAAACTGGTGCTGAAAAGCTCAACATCTTTACGACTCAAGTGAACTCCACCCACTGCAAAAAGATCTTTGTCCAGAAATTTTCTCCACAAATCAAACCTTTAAATATATTTTCTGAAAAACATTATTTCCTAACTTTCATTTACACCTAAATAAACTCTGCTTCCCCATTCCTGACCTGCACCATGCTTGCCATTAGCAAATTCTGACTAAAATTCAGTCAGTATGATTTAAAGAAGGACCCATTAGGGTGGCAGAAAGAAAACCTAGTTGGTGGAATAAAAAGATAAGAGAGAAGGTCAATGAAAAGCAAAGTTAGAAATGAATTTAATAAGAAGAATGGCAAAGAGAATGGCGGAAATTAATTTATCGAAGAATAGTAAAAAGGACCTTAAGAATATTCTTAGCTTTTATAAATTTAAAAATAAAAATAGGACCTCAAAAGTTTTGCTTCTGTTCACGGGACAAATTTTTTTTTTTTTTTTAGTATTAAAAAATGGCTGTGTACATTAAAATGAACTAAATAAAAACGTGTAACACCCATAACTGTATATGCTCTGAAACTTTCCTATTGATTGGATGAATATAAAAAAAAAAACTTACCGCCACTTTAGACTTTTGCAAATTTTTTCTTAATTAAAAAAAAAAGGACGTTATTCCACATTTTGATATAGGCTAATATTGGTTCGGCTGTGGTAATTCTTAAATTTAAAAATACTTTGTTTGCAGTGCAAATTACCAAATGTTACTACTACCATAATGTTATGAGCATTGAATGAAGTTCCCCTCTTCGATAAAGGGCAAAAGACCGTGTGGCGAGCTGTGATTTTTTTAAAAACAGGGTCTGTGTAAAAGTATTAGTCCACGTACATTTTATCATTGGATAAACAAAAGAGGAATGAACTACGAATAAGAGTTGTCCTGATCTACAACATAGCTGTCGAGCGGGTCGTGATCACATAGTCCTTACTTCCTATAGAATAATCCCTTAAAACCACCTCTTTTGCCTTACGTTAGCGAAACCAGAAAGCTTTAAATAAACTAAAATCTAGTTTTCAGTTCTAATTATTTCTTCGCCTATCTATCCAGTGTTCGTAGATTCTATTTATACAGTTTTATAAAACATCAGATTTTCAGTTTCATCTACAGGATATTCACAGATCATGGAACATAACTAATTTGTGTCATATAAAAAACTGAAATATATCAGTATTCCCTACCCCATGTAAAACAAGATTTGCACTCCGCATACGCTTATCTTTGGTTTTAACTTCTTGAAAACGCAAGGTTTGTCCTTCGTATTACCAGTTCATATGAATAGGACATATCAAATTCGAGTGTGCTAACCTCCTTGGTTCTAGTGACAAACTTTCTGACCACTTGCCAAAATATCTTTACTTTGCCATTCCTCTTATTAGCTCTGATGGTAATTCTACAATATTTTCTACTCAATCCTGAATGACTCCGGCAAATCATCTTCTCTCGGACGACTTATGATTACATTTTATGAACGTTAGCAAAACAAGCGGGCCTGATGGCACTCCCAGTTTGGATGGCGGGGTTCTTGAGAGCTGGACCGGTCCCTATTTCACTTATATTTTTTCAATACTAGCACTTTACCTCTGCGTTGGAAGTGTGCACATGCCATAGCTATTCCTGGGAAAGGAAACCAGTTTAATCCTCCACACGGATTTTACTAGTTTTAACCAAATCTTCGAAACCATTCTCAACTCATCTCTTGGACCATCTAGGTTTATTGGATATGCACCTACCTATGTTTAAGATTAACGACCTTTTGCCCTTTAGGAGTCAGGTCAATCTTGTGTGGAGCTTAAAATATCAAACTCATCTGACCAGGTATGGCGTGGGTGCGTCCCTACTCTCAAAGTTCCCCTCTTTGGAGCTTCCTTATCCTCTTTGCTTTCAAATCGTTCCACATCAGAAGTTAATGATGGAGAGATCGCTACTTCCCCGTCAGGATTCTGTAGTTTCCTACTCTTATCATATTAACGATCATCTTAGATGCACATATAACCCCTTTTCATTCATTTCCTAAGGACTCGAAATTTCATTCTTTTGCATTTACAGTTGCCTCTAGTCTTAATTATTTCCAATGATATTGTTGTTGATGAGCTGCAAAATTAAGCTTCTACAAATCTTCCTCTCAAAACCCATAAATCTTCCATTTTTTTCGGCTCCACTAGACTATCCTGTTCACAAGTACAAACGAAAAAGAATTGAAAAGAATCACAACGGTTTCAAAACTGTGGATTCGGTTTACGTTTTTTTCCTTATACCACTTATTCAAAGTATATGTGGCTCTCATCATCCATTGTATGGAGAAATGCTCTAATCTTGGGCTGAGGGATTAAGTTTCACGTTTTTGCATAGGTCTAAAAGAACAAAAGGCTTAGAAACTATTCCTTAATTTCCAACCCATACCCTTAATCCTCCAACACGACGTTAGAGATCTCGCTTTTATTGGTTCGTGGTATGTGCTCGAAGGAATTAAGGCCTTAATATGACAAAAGAATTAAAAAATCCTAAAAAT